>CAJHQQ010002112.1:0-72375 GCA_905132885.1 Moricandia moricandioides
CTTGAATATATTCATTTATGTCTCAAAAGTTTTTGATTTGCAAATATACCTTTTCAAATATATTTAACACTTTTTAATTACATAGACTAGACTTTCCATAATTACACAAACGGGTCCTTGAACTTCATGGATGTTTTCAGTTTGGTTCTTGAATTTGCAAATTGCAGAAATAACCTCTTACTTTTGTTTCAAACTTTTAACTATGCACTCCAGAGTCGGTCAAATGCAAATGGATTTTAAAATTCCGGATATACACTTAACATGTAATCTATATAATGAAAATGAATTAAAAATGTTGTTTGGTGGACATATGTATATTTATTTTCGTGTACATGATGGTGTATGTAAACAATGTTAAATAGTCAAAATCTAAAATATATACAAGTTTGTATTTAAAGTATACATGTTTACAAATCCAAATGTAAGTTTATGGTTCATATTAGGGTGTACATGGTTTAAAGATTAATGGGTTCATATTGTTATATTTGGAATACAAAAATATTAATAGAAAAGTGGAATTTAAAAAATATAAAAATATTGAAAAATTTAAACAAAATGAATCAAAAATAGTGGAATTTTATGAAACAAAATTCATACTAGACATTGCTCTAGTAATGAAACGATTTCGATCTTTTATTCAACTTGTGTTATAACTACTATTTTCTTAATTCACTCTGTGTACACATGTACACTTCATAATGTGTATACCACCATATAGTATACCCTTCCTTATATGTCTACAAAACAAAACATATTTGCAAAATAAAAACATAAACAACTGTATATAACTTGATACATTGATAGTTTGGTAAAAATATACACCTTCAAATATGGATAGCTTGATATTTTTGTACATGTGGATAGAAATGCAATATAGTACACATGTACACACATCTGTGTGTACACCGCCACATAGTACACATGTACTACTATCACATTTCATTATATGTACATAAATGGAAATCAGTTCTCAATATAAAGAGTATCACTTTCAAACAAAAGTCATTTGTCTTAATTTACAATAGCTATCCAAAAAATTCAAAAACATCCCAATATATCATGCACACATGTGGCATGGTGCACATACGTACACATCTTCCATTGTATCATGTATATATAAATATACAAGGAATCAACTTTATTTTTTAATATTATGTTTATCCACATATACAAGGAATCATACGTAAGGAAAATATGCTCACCATCGACTTTGATTTTGAATATCTCATCATCGTACACAAGAGAATTAGGATTTACCATTTACTTTGTTTAAAATTTATTTTTAGGTCACTAACTTTATATTTTAGCTCATTTTACCCATTTACGTTGCATTTGGGTGTTAATTTTTCTATTTGCATACTAATTTGCATAAAGTGGGGACTAAATTTATCATTTGGAAGTGTGGGAAAATTGAAAGTAACTATGCAAAAATGGAAGTTTAAGGCCAAATTGTAAACATTCTAAAGCTAAAGGACAAGTCGTACAAATATCAGAAACTTGATTTGGGAATGGATCCCTTCCTGGTTCAACAGATCAGATTGCCTTCAGTGTGGTTCGCTGACAGTCGTGGAGTAGCAGTAGGTCACAGAGCCGATTGAGACGAGTTAAATAGGAGACCCGCGGTGGTGAACCATTATTCAGTGATTTGCTTCAGAATGAGCCGGTGACGACGAGGGATTTCAGATGCTCATGGAGGAAGCCATGACGGAGGTTTACGAGTCATCGACTTGAAAACGCGGAGGAAGACGAAACACGATGGCGAGGAGAGTGACGACCCATCACTGATGGGGACGACTTGAGCTTATCTCCGAAGAGAATTGGTCTTCAACGAGAGCTTGTCTCGACGAGAGCTTCTCGGTTTCTTCTACATCACATGGAACAACGAGAACGAAGAACTAAGTCGGAGATGGATTGAGATCGAGGTTCACCAAACACTTAATATATGGAAAGCTCGAAAACCAAAAAAAAAGGATAAACAAAAAAGTTTAAAATTTAAAACAATTGCAAAATAAATGAAACTAGAATATTCTTTTAGTTATGTTTAGTTAGGAAAATGAACTAAAAATCATTGAAAACTACTTTAGGAGCACAAAGTGCCTTATCATGTAATAAAAAGTTCTAAAGTGACTTTGGGTGTAAATCACTCTTGAAACAATTGACCATTGTAGATAGTCTAAGCCAATTTCAATCAATGAAAAGAAAGGGTTGACAGAAAAAAGAGACAAAATGTTATGAATCATTTAATGTGGATGCAATAACCATGAGGATTAGACCAAACCGTATCCGACCATAGAGGTTAATCGGATCCGACCAAAGTGGATAAGCACCGACCAAGACTTTCCTTTTCCTCGTTGGATTAGTGTTTTCCTTTTCCATGTTTATCTAGGAATGTTATCTTTCCATTTATGTTAATGACGGTCTAATGTAATCCATATATATAAAGGGCACCCATCGAGTTTGATCAATAAGAATATACAAGTTCCCCCATTTTTTTCACAACACGTTATCAGCACGATACGTCCCTAAAACCCTAAGATTTATTCGAAACTCATAAACCCTAATACCCAGCCGTCAAGAACAAAAGCTAATCACCGGAAACCACCATCAAACTTCATCTCTCTCATCGATTCAATCTCTCTCTCTCTACCGCAAAACCCTAGATGATCAATACCGGCTCACCCGACTCACCATCCGCAACAAGCACATACCCGACTGCAATCACCACCCGCGAAGAGCCGATATACCATCTGATACTCACCATCCGCGATAACCAAACCTGTGTGCATCCGAGAAGGAACCATATAGCCGATACACCCGGGAATCACCACCCGATAGACACCTACATCATCCAACACACGATCCAGCACCAGCAGCACCCGATACACACCTAATCACCACCCGATAAGCTCACAAAACCGCGACCAGTCCGTACGTGACCCGCGACCCATCTCGGTGGACCGTTCAACCCTACTTGAGATTAAAGGTAACCCGATCAAAACCTAATTTATAAATTGATCAATAGAACTTTGCTAGGTTGCTGGATAGATTAGGGAATCTCATCCTGATCACATAGGGTATGAATCCATTGATTGAATTGCTTGATTGATTGATAGTCTAATTGCAAAATCACATAGAAATCGGGTGCTAGGTTGTTAATCAATAAAACCCTAAATTTTAAATTCAATTAGATTTGCTAGGTTGTCAATTGAACCATAAACCTAAATCGGTTGTTAAACCCTAATTATATAAACCAAATTTGATTGATTGCTTGATTGTTTTTTTGATTAATTGATCACTTAGAAACTTCTTGTTAGAATTGTTAAAAGAAACCATTGATTGTTTGAATGATTCGACCGCATGGTCTAAAACATGAACCGATTTTCATAACTAATTAGGTTGTTAGATTGAATCGATCATATAACCTTGTTAGGTTGATAGATTGCATTGCATCATTCTCGTACTGGCCGAATGGCAATGCATTATACTCATAGCCGATTATTGTTCAATGAATCACAATTGTCTTGATTGCAATTGAACTTAGAAACCCTTATGATATGATTATAAAATCTGAATTCTAAAACTCATAATCGTATGATTTTAGATGTCAAAAATCAATAACTTGGAATATGCGGCCCTTAATCTATCTGGAGATAATTACCTCCAATGGGCGCTTGATACCAAGATCATCCTAAAGTCTAAAGGACTCGGTGAAAGCATTATAGATGACAATATTTTCAGTGAGAAAGATAGATACCAATCCATACTTATAATAAGACATCACTTGGCTGAGAGTCTCAAGGATCAGTACTTAACCATCGAAAATCCTCTTGAGCTTTAGAAAAAGCTGAAAAGCGGATACGATCACCAAAGAACGGTGATCTTACCCAGGGCTCATTATGATTGGAAAAACCTAAGGATCCAAGACTATATGTTTGTGGACGAGTACAATTCCGCATTGTTTAAGATCGTTTCAAAATTGAAACTATGTGGAGAGAAGGTCACGGATAAGGATATGCTTAAGAAAATCTTTTCCACCTTCCACACAAGCAATGTGTTGCTTGAACAACAATATCGTGAGAAATGCTTCACCACTTATGCTGATCTTATATCTTGTTTGCTCCTTGCTGAGCATAATAATGAACTGCTAATGAGAAACAGTGAGATGAGACCTCCAGGATCCACACTATTACCTGAAGCACACACGGCTATTAACACTGAGAAAGAGGCAAACCACGTCCATTCTAATAGCCAACACTTTCGAGGCCGTGGTAAATGGCAAGGACGTGGCCGCTGTCGAAGCTCTTATGGCCGCGGACGAGGTAGTCCATACGGTTGTGATTATGGCCGAGATAGAGTCCAAAGTAACTCGTATGGTCGAGGAAATGGACTAGGCTGAGGGAATCATTTTAGACCCTCACAGCCGACCAAATCAGTGTGTCATAGGTGTGGCATGAGCAATCATTGGGCAAGGACTTGTAGGACTCCCAAGCATCTATGTGATCTCTATCAAGAGAATATAAAGGGAAAGAATCTTGAAGCCCATATGACGATCTAAGATGAAAATGACTTTGATCACGAAAAGAATGATTTACTAGAATATAAGAATTCTGATTGTCTTAAAGATGATAAATGATTTCGACATTTGTAACCTTTACTTATTTTAAATTAAAACTTGATTTGGTGTTTTATCATTTCTATGTTTCATTTCTATGTTTATCATTTCTATGCTTCATTTTTGTGATTGTCATTTTTGTGTTTTGATTGAATGATTGAAATGTCTAAATGCATCCTATGAATCTTGTTTTAGAAATGGCCAATAACAAGGATGTATTCGTAGTGGACAGTGGATCGAGCCACATGATCCTAAGAAACAAAACGATACTTCATAAACCTAATTCTTAAAAAGGCCACCATTTCCACAATTGCGAGTATATAGAGCCTAATAGAAGGCCACGACCAAGCATACATTCTATTGCCCATGGGTACGCATCTTGAAATATCAGATGCCTTATATTCACCTAGTTCTAAAATAAGTCTATTGAGCTTCAAAGATATTCGAATGAATGGTTATCATATTGAAACTAAGGGCGAAAGAAATAAAGAATTCTTTCAGATAATAGAAATCGGCCAAGGGAATAAAAAGGTGTTAGAATCCATACCCCCATTATCTACTGGACTATATCAAGCTAAAGTCATTATGATTGAGGTCAATGCAAAATTTAATAAAACAGCCATCAAAAATTTCACTTTATGGCATACCGGCTTGGCCATCCCGGTTCTAATATGATGTGTAAGCTGATATCAAACACCAGAGGCCATACACCTAAAGAAAAACAAATCATTCCCAAGCACCTATCGTGTGCATCCTGTTCACAAGGGAAATTGATATTTAGGCCATCACCAATTAAGGTGACAAAGGAATCGATAAACTTTCTGGAAAGAATTCAGGGCGATATATGCGAACCAATACACCCACCGTGTGGGACTTTTAGATATTTCATGGTCCTTATAGATGCATCGACCAGATGGTCGCACGTATGCTTGCTATCGACTCGTAACTTGGCATTTGCCAGATTGCTCACTCAGATTATAAGATTACAAGCTTATTTTTCAGATTTTCCTTTGAAGACGACACGTCTAGATAATGCTGGTGAATTCACTTCTCAAGCGTGTAATGATTACTGTATGTCCATGGGGGTGACAGTGGAACATTTCGTGGCACATGTACATACACAGAAAAGCTTAGCTGAATCATTTATAAAACGCATTCAGCTGATAACCCGACCATTACTCATGAGGTCGAGGTTAGCGGTTTCGGCATTGGGACTTGCGGTCCTCCCTGCGGCCGAGCTAATACGCATTAGACCATCTAGTGAACAAAAATATTCCCCATCACAATTACTAAAGGGTTAAGAGCCAGACATTTCCCATCTTAAAACATTGGTTGTTATGTTTATGTTCCAATTGCTCCACCACAGAGAACAAAGATGGGACCTCAAAGGAGGATGGGGATATATGTTGGATTTGATTCTCCCACGATCATATAATACCTTGAGCCAACTACGAGCAATTTATTTAAGGCCAGGTATGCGAATTGTCATTTCAATGAATCCGAACTTCCAACATTAGGGGGAGATCAAAAGCTGGTAAAGGAAATAAAGAAATGAAAGAAATTTCTTGGAATCAAACATCCATAACATGGCAAGATCCTCGGACTCAAGTGTGCGATCTTGAGGTCCATAAAATAATTCATTTGCAAAAGCTAGCTAATCAATTGCCAGATACCTTTGTTGACCCGAACATGGTGACTAAGTCACATATACCAGCTGCTAATGCACCGATTAAATTAGATGTCCAAATGGGACACAGTCAAGCTGCTACTAAATCCATTACATGTCCAAAACGTGGTAAACCAACCGGTTCCAAAGATAAGAAGCCTCGAAAAAGGAAAGGTGAGCCGAGGCTGGAACCCCAGACAATGAAATGGCCGGCCTTTCCCGAGGTCGGGCCGAACCCGACCCAACGTCCTCAGACGTGACCGATGATCCGGATGTACCGACTACGGTCGATGGTCCGGGAGAAATGACTATGGCCGATGGTTCTGATGTACCGTCCAATGATGCTCGGGAGGCCTTGCTTCATGGTACTGATGATCCAGATAATAATGAGATCTCGATTAATTATGTCTTGTCTGGAAGGAAATGGAATAGAAAAGATGTCGACATCGATGATATATTTGCATATCAAGTAGCACTTGAACTGATAGATAATGAGGATTATGAACCCACGTCAATATATGAATGCATGCAAAGATCAGATTGGTTTAAGTGGAAAGAAGCCATAAACGTGGAGTTAAATTCTTTAAAGAAAAGAGGTGTATTCGGTCCAATTATCCGAACACCATTTGATGTCAAACCAGTTGGATACAAATGGTTCTTTGTGAGAAAGAGAAATGAAAATGGCGAGACCGTGAAGTACAAAGCACGACTCGTGGCACAAGAATTCACACAAAGACCATGAATCGATTATGAGGAAACATATTCTTCTGTGGTGGATGCAATGACTTTTAGATTCATGATAAGTCTGGCCATAAGAGAAAATTTAGATTTACGGTTAATGGATGTTGTAACCGCATACTTATATGGACCACTAGATAATGACATCTACATGAAGATCCCAGAGGGTATAGAAATGAAAGATAAAGAAAGATCTCGAGATCAACACTGCATAAAACTAAACAAATCACTATATGGACTAAAGCAATCCGGCCGGATGTGGTACAATAGATTGAGTGAGTATCTAGTGAAAGAAGGATACAGAAATGATCCGATCGTATTTTCATAAAGAAATTCGATAACAAGGGCTTTGTAATTATAGCAGTGTATGTTGACGATTTAAACATCGTAGGAACATCTGGAGAGATCGCCCAAACAGTCGAATATCTAAAGAAAGAATTCGAAATGAAAGACCTAGGCAAAACAAAATTCTGTTTGGGATTACAACTTGAGTATAGAAATGATGGAATCCTTGTGCATCAAATGGCATATACAGAAGAGATACTCAAGAGATTTAACATGGCCGAGTCTCACCCACTATTTAGCCCTATGGTCGTGAAATCACTTGGTCCGGACACTGACCCATTTCGTCCTAAGATGGACGGTGAGGATGTCATTGGTCCCAAAGTGCCATATCTTAGTGCCATTGGTGCCTTGATGTATTTGACAACCCATACACGGTTGGACATAGCCTTTGCCGTGAACCTCTTGTCTATGTTCAGTTCTTATCCGACCAAAAGGTACTGGGAGGAGATTAAACATGTTTTACATTACTTAAAAGGAACTAAGTATTTAGGTTTGTTTTATACTAACCATAACAAAGAATCTTTAATTGGTTTTGCTGATGCAAGTTATCTATCTGATCCACACAATGCAAGGTCACAAACAGGTTATGTTTTCACGCATGGTGGTACGGCCATATCATGGCGATCTATGAAGCAAACCATCTCAGCCATTTCATCCAATCATGCCGAGATTTTGGCCATTCATGAGGCAAGCCGTGAGTGTGTTTGGTTGAGATCAATGACCCAACACATCCGAGATGACTGTGGGATGTCTGAAGATAAGGAACCAACCGTGATGTATGAGGACAATGCAGCGTGCATTGCTCAGCTCAAAGATGGTTACATCAAATGAGACAGGACGAAGCATATCTTGCCGAAATTTTCTTCACCTACGAGTTACAGAAAGCCAAGGAGGTCCAAGTGGTTCAAATGCGTTCAAGTGAGAATTCACCTGATCTATTCACTAAGGCATTACCGACATCTACACTAAGGAAGCTTATACATCAGATCGGAATGAGAAGATTGAAAGATCTATAGTGGTGCATTCATCACGGGGAGTAATACGGTTGTACTCTTTTTCCTTACTCTGGTTTTATCCCAAAAGGGTTTTACATGTTAGGTTTTAATGAGGCAACATACGAAACGTATTATGAGCTCTATATGGTTATAACATCCAAGGGGGAGTGTATGAATCATTTGATGTGAATGCAATAACCATGAGGATTAGACCGAACCGAATCCGACCATTGAGGTTAATCGGATCCGACCAAAGTGGATAACACCGACCAAAACTTTCCTTTTCCTCGTTGGATTAGTGTTTTCCTTTTCAATGTTTATCTAGGAATGTTATCTTTCCATTTATGTTAATGACGGTCTAATGTAATCCCGATATATAAATGGCACCCATCGAGTTTGATCAATAAAAATATACAAGTTCTCCCATTCTTTTCACAATAAAAAGGAGACTAACTCAAAATACCATATGCCCCCATAAAACAATTCTCACTACCCCTTCACTATTCTCATTACCATTTTATCCTTGTACTCCCCAATTTAACCTTTCCTTTTATCCTTTTACATTTATTTTTTCAATTAAATATACCAACCACCCCCCATAAATCTCTCTCAACAACCTTAACCAATTAAATAACTCAATTTATTCTATTTCTTCTTCCTCCAAACTGCTCCTGTCGTATGTTCTCTCCCTCTCATTTCTTCCATTGGCGAAAATTGAAGCTCAAAAAGGAGGTAATTTTTATCCGTTTTTGATGATTTTTTTTATGAATATCATTAAAATGAAGTTTCTATTATGGGTAATAAAAAGATGTAAGATTTGATGTAAATTTTGGGAGTTTGAAAAACGTTTTTCATAACTATATTTTTTAGGTTTCAGGTTCATTTTATGATTTTATGTTCGTTTTGATAATTTTTTGTGTAGAATATCATTAAAATGAAGTATATATCATGGGTATGTAAATAATGTAATATTAGATAGAAACTCAGAGAGATTAAAACACAAATTTGAACACTGTGTTTATGTTTAAACTTTGTTGAACAAAAAAAAAAGTATAAAGTTTGTATATTATGGGTCTGTAGTATAGTAGGATTTTTAAATGGTTGTAAATCTGATAGTAGTGGTATAATCAGAACAATGTCGTTGTAAAAAGTAGACTATCACTTAAAATGAAAAATTTCGGGTACTACTAAGACATATGTATTACTATGGCCAAGTAGTTTTACTAGTATTACTGATATTAGTATGTAGACAAGTTCTACTAGTATTACTCATGTTAATGGAATTACTATATTGTATAGTAGTACTGAAATGAATTATTATTAGTAATAGAAGGATGTACAATGTGAGAATTAATTTGTATTTCTTAATAATAATAATTTTAATGATATTGCTATTATATTTCAGGAAAAATGCAAAATCCGCATTGCACAATCATTTGTTTTGATTATGGGGGATATTATATGAAGGATGAGGCTGAAATAAAATGGATCTCGGGAGATGGTGAAGGAGAAGATGAAATTCACACTATTGTGTTGAAGAAATCAGTGGAGGAGGTCACTTACTCTGGTTTGGTTGAGCGTATTTGCAGAAAGATAAAGGTAGATGAATCTAAGGTGGAAGTGAAGATTAGTTACTTTCCAATGGTATTGTATTCGTACAAGCCATCATATATCTGGAATGATGAAGAAGTTTTTGGTTATCTACTGCAAGTAAATCATGAAAATTGTAGAAGTGTTCTACATGTGGAGTTCAGCAATGAAGAAGTGCAACTTTCAGAAGAGGATGACGAAACTGATGTCTATGTCGGTCTATCCGATAGAGAGGTTACTGATATAGAGGCTGGTGATGAAGATGGTACTGAGAATGAAGGTACTGGTGGTGTGCTCACTTTTCACGAAGACATTGAGATGAATGATGGTGTCTATCAGCCACGGAATGATGGTATGGATTTGGTTTTAGGTCAAGAATTTAGAACCAAGGAGGCAGCAAAAGTTCATATTCAGACGGCTTCACATCAGAACTGTTTTGAGTTTGATATAGCTAAGTCAGATACTACGAGATTTGTGATTAAATGCCGAGGAGCCAAAGAAGGTTGCAAGTGGTTTGTGCGAGTTGCAAAGTTAAAGAATTCAAATCTTTGGACGGTTAGAAGTTACATCAAGCATCATACATGTTCTCTTGTTACTACAAGAACACTGCCTGATATAGATGATATTGATAGAGAGGCTATTGATATAGAGGCTGGTGATGAAGATGGTACTGAGAATGATGTAACTGATAATGAAGGTATTGGTGGTATGCACATTATTCACGAAGATATTGAGATGCATGATGGTGTCTATCAGCCACGGGATGATGGTATGGATTTGGTTTTAGGTCAAGAATTTAGAACCAAGGAGGCAGCAAAAGTTCATATTCAGACGGCTTCACATCAGAACTGTTTTGAGTTTGATATAGCTAAGTCAGATACTACGAGATTTGTGATTAAATGCCGAGGAGCCAAAGAAGGTTGCAAGTGGTTTGTGCGAGTTGCAAATTTAAAGAATTCAGATCTTTGGACGGTTAGAAGTTACATCAAGCAACATACATGTTCTGTTGTTACTACAAGAACACTGCGAAATAGAAGGAAAGGCACACCACAAATCGTTGCATCGGTTTTGGCTCAAGATTATCCTGGTACATTTGACACACCAAATCCTAAGTTCTGATCGATTTAGTTCATCGTAGGGTTGGTGTGGATGTATCATACACTACAGCATGGAGAGGAAAAAGAGAAGCTGCTAATGAAGTGCGAGGAAGTCCAGAAGAGAGTTTTACTTTATTATATTGTTATATGCACATGCTCGAGCAGACAAATATTGGCACAAGAACTCGTGTGGTAGTGGATGAGGCCAACAAATTTAAGTATTTGTTTTTTGCCCTGGGAGCTAGCATAGAAGGATTTGCTGCGATGAGGAAAGTCCTCATTGTGGATGGAACACACCTCAAGAATGTTTATGGTGGAGTTCTTCTTGTTGCGACTGCTCAGGATCCCGACCATCACCACTACCCAATTGCGTTTGGTGTAGCTGATGGTGAGAATGATGAAAGCTGGATATGGTTTATGGAACTACTGAAATCAGTGATATCTGATGTTCCGGGAATGGTGTTTCTTTCAGATAGAAACAAAAGCTTGATCAACTCAATACGTCTAGTGTTCCCTGAGGCTGAACATGGGTATTGTATATGGCATTTGTCTCAGAATGTTAAAGCCCACGTCCATAACAACAAAGATACTTGTGCGTTTAAGTTTAGAGAGTGCGCACACGCTTATACAGAGAGTGAGTTCAAGTACCTTTATCAAGCTTTTCGCAGGAAGTATCCTAATGCAGCGGTGTATCTTGACAAGAGTGTTGAAGAGAAGAAATGGGCTAGATGCTACTTTGGAGGAGATACGTACAATGTTAACACCACCAATTCAGTAGAATCTTTAATGGTGTTATTAAGGAAGCGAGGAAGTACACCTTACTACCAATGTTTGATGTAATCATTGCCAAAATGGCTGAATGGTTTAACACGCATAGGAAGGAGGCAGCTGAAACACCATACAGGCTGAAGCTTGTGCCTACTGTGGAAACTGAAATGTCTAAAAGATGTGTTGGAGCAGGGTTTCTCACGATTGACGAGCTAAACAGTTTCCATCTTGAGTATAGTGTGCATGGTACTGATGGGAAAGTTTATACTGTTGATATGGCTAGGAATACTTGCAGTTGTGAGCAATTTGATAAAGACAAATACCCTTGTGTGCATGGAGTAGCTGCTGCCACATTCATGACTGCGGCAATGATGTGGCAGCGGGAAGAGAACTCCATCTATCTGAGTACTGTTCAAAATACTATTTGGTGGAGCTATGGGCTTTGGCTTATCACAAGACAATATATCATGTTCCTCATATGTCTGATTGGGTGGCACCCGAAGTTGTTAGAGCAAAGAAAATATTTCCTCCAGATTTTGAAACAAATAAAGGAAAACCACAACAAACAAGATTTCCATCAGTTGGAGAATCCCGTGGAAGAGGAAAAAGAGGCAGAGGGGGAGCTAGAGGCAGAGGCAGAGCCAGAGAAGGAGGTATAGCATCGTATTTTGAATGTGGAAGTGGTTCAGGTTCGGGAACTACTTAGACTACTAGTATTACCCAGGACTACTTAGAACGACTTATAATTACTATGTGTAATTCAGACTACTTTGAACTACTTTGAACTACTATGTGTAAAATAGACGACTAGTACTTCTACGAATTACTATTTGTATTATGCAGATTTTTAAAAACTTCTATTTTCGTCTTATTATTTGTTTTTATCAGATGTAACGTACATTGGTTGTGTTTATATGTCTATATATGTGTTTATTTATAAAATTAGACATTAAAAACTATAAATTTCGTAAGTCCATAGAAAACTTCTCATTTTCATACAAACACATCCTTATACTTCTATGACTAATGTCTTTATGGTAAGGCCATAATGAGTTGAATAACACAAAATACATTTTTATGAAATGTTTTTCCACCAATGTTTTCTATTAAATCATAAATTATATAAATGTATTGGTTTTACTACAATAGTTTTGTTTTTGATGTGGTCTTACTAATAAAAGTTCAAATTTTGCAGATGTATTACTATGAACAATGTAGTATTATTACAACCTTGGGTATTACTACAATAGTTTTGTTGAGAATGTTTTACACGTTTTTTACACATTTGTTACACGTGTTACATCTGTTTTTCACGTGTTACATGTGTTTGTGTTTTTCACGTCTTACATGTGTTTGTGTTTTTCACGTGTTATTGATAATTTTGTAGTAGTACCTAATAAACCTAGTAATACAAATTTATTTTTTTAGGCGTAGTAGCACCTAATACTACTAGTAGTCCAAACCTGTTACAACACAATCATACAAGTCCAACATCAACAACAAAAGAAACCATCCTACATAAGTTCCAAGGTTTCACATCAACAAAACAAATCATCCTACATAAGTTCACTACAAAGCCGAGTTAATATTGAACATCCAAAATATTTTAACCCAATAGTTTTCTAAGCCTTGGTTTTAGGCTTCTTCTTTCGCCCTTCGATCTCATCGGTATTCATTTCGGTGAAAGGAGAGGAAAGCCACTGTGAAGGTGCACGTGCCCTTTTTTCTGGTGGTGGCGTTGTCAACTTCTGTGGATTATCAGCCTTTCTCTTTCTGATTGCCTTAAGCATATCACGTGGTGCTGTAAGTACTAACTTTCTCGCGGCCATGGATTTTGTCCTACCACGTGGTGGTGTAGGAGTTCCCATAGTCTGTTCCACAATAGGATCAGAAGTTCCATCCGTCTGATCCACAGCAGGAGCTCTTAAAAATGGAAAATATTCATATTGGCTTTTGAAAATAGTAAGAACCCACCCAGCTTTCTCTTCTTCCGTGTATTTCCTAAACACTTCCTCCTCGGGTTCGTTCTCAGCCTCTTTTTCTACGTTTTCAGTGTCCTCAGGTTCTTCTCCAACCTCTTTCCCTTCAGTCTCTTCTTGGACCTCTTCCCTTTCAGGTTCTTCTCCAAAATTTTTCCTTCAGCCTCTTCTTGGACCTCTTCCCTTTCAACCTCTTTTTCAACATCTTTTCCTTCAGCCTCTTCTTGGACCTCTTCCCTTTCAACCTCTTCTTCAATATCTTCATTATTTTCAGATTCTGAAAGAATTCTTCTCCACGCTGCATCCGCCTCTTCTCTTCTCCTCTCACACTGTTGCTCAATATCCTCAACTTCATTTCTGTTAATTTCCCAGTCAAAATCCATGCCCTGGTTGTTAAAATCCATGCCCTGGTTGTCAATACCCTTCTCTTTCAGTTTCTTTGTCATCCTTCTAACCTTTTTTTCATGACATCTTGGCCTTTCTCAATGGCATCAAGCTTCGTGGCCACTACCTCCAACTTCTTAGCCTTCTTTCTTAAAAAGTATTGGCAATTTTCAATGCCGGTCAACCTCTTCTCCACTGCTTTCATCTTCTTAGTCTTCTCTTTTAAAACACGTTGGTTTTTTTCAATGCCATCAAGCCGCTTGTCCATTGTCTCCACATCACTTCAGTTAAGGAAGTCATCAACCTCTCTTCAAACCCTTTCAAAATGTTCTCCAACCCATCATTAGAGGAGGATGCTTTTTCAGACACTTTTTCTTTGTCTTTTTTCTTAGGAAAGTCTCTTGCAGCCACATCCAACTCGTAGAGCTCTTTCCACCAGATAGGCTTCTTCTTTATAGTAAGCCATGCGCTCCACATGTCACTTACTCCATCTTCCTTATCATACTCAGGCTCCTTATCCACTATTTTCGCCATGAGAGTTTCTTCACCCAAAGTAGGAGCCAAAAAACTTTTAAGTACCTGAAATATAAACCAAAACAATATCATTTGCACAAATCCCAGTAAGTTACTAAAAATAACTGATAAAGATTATTTACCGTAGTTTCTCCAAGAGTTTCGTACAAGTCCTCAAGTGGATAACCCTTCATACTGTTACTTTGGAACCGCTTCTTGCACATCCTTGGACAATTATTCATACAACCTGGTACTTGTTCTCTAAATCTTGCATTAAGAGCTGGAATACACTCGAATACAAGGACCTACGTAAAGAATTTGTCAAAAACCAATCACACAAAAAGTAATAAATTTAACTTAAGAATAAGTTACCTCTAAAGGAACTATGAATCCCGGGAAATTGACATTACTTTTAGGTTTCCCCTTGTGATGATTCATCACTTTATTAATCGAGCGGAGAGCATCTTCAAATGTCAAGCGACCCCAAGGAAAGGTTTCATAAACATTCAAATCATTGACGACTCTTAATATGAAAGGGTCCATGCGTCCATCATACATTGCGTTCACTCTGATAATCGTTCCCAAGAAGAATAACATTGCCATCTTGAGTCGATCCCCACATGATCTCATAGTCAACAATTTCGCTTTCACAAATGTCATTGTTATCTCGCTATGTGAATTGAAATGCCGATCTACAAACTCAAAACTTCCCAATTTCTCATAATTAGGCGGATAATCATGGCAGTCCAATCTTGAGATGAGTGCATGCTCTCTAATGGAATACCGGATGGGTACACCATTAACTGCAAACCAAGCTGTGTCCTCTGCTTCATCTAAGGGAATAGTGCGCAGTAAAAGCATCCACATACAGCTTCAAGTTTTCTTCTCGAGGCATGTGGAAAAAATGACAAAACTGAAGGTGCCTTTCGAACCAGGGCAACTCGTTCTTAAGCTTTTTGATGACATCCAAAGTCTTGGTCACAGTGCACTTGCTCTGTATCTTACAAGTCTTGGTGAACTCGGTGTTCTTGAAGTAGAGATCACAAGGTGGCAGTGGTTGGCATTCCTGCAAGGAAAATAAAACCAACAAAACTAATGATACTAATAATACACGATTATGTACTAGTAATATTAATCACACTACTAATATAGTTATGTCCTAGTAGTACTAATTATGTACTAGTAATACTAATCACACTAGTAATACAGTTATGTCCTAGTAGTACTAATTATGTACTAGTAATACTAATCACACTAGTAATACAGTTATGTCTTAGTAGTACTAATTATGTACTAGTAATACTAATCACACTAGCAATACAGTTCTGTCCTAGTAGAACTAGTGATACCAATAATACACGATCAGTGACACTTTATTCAACTAAACCCAATACATGAGAAGTAACTTAAACTAAAACCGAAATAATATTTTACCACTGATGGAGTACACAAATCATCACTTGAGTTCCCGTCTGAAAGCTCTTCCACATGCTCTTCTACATTCTCTTCTACATGCTCTTCTACATGCTCTTCCACATGCTCATCCACATGCTCTTCTACATGCTCTTCTACATGCTCTTCTAAATGCTCTTCTACTACAGGAGCAATGTTTCTTCAGGCTCTTGTGGTCGTTTTCTTTTTTTGATTGCTCTGATTTTTTTGTCCACGCTTCTTACAACCTGCCATTATCTAGATCCTCTGAAAATCCAAAAACAACAAACATTCAGTCACAATCAAGAATGAAATCATTAATTTGTCAAATTTCAACACCATTCACTCAATCAATAAATCTCAACACCATTCACTCAATCAATAAATCTCCAATTACCAGTTCTGTTTCACATATCAAAAATTCAATCACGAAAAATATTAACTCTAAACCATGATTGTAATCGTTAATCATCACTACACGGACTCTCCTCACTACACTAATCTCAAAACCAAACTTACTTTCGATCTCCATAACCTAAAAACCTAACATTCTCTCCAATTGAATACATACCCGATTCATATACATTTTCTCCCTAATTCATAGTTTTTGTTTTAACAAGGCATTTCACCAATTAGATTCAACTTATCCTTTCGAAGATCCATAAAATCGCAGAGTCCAGAATACCTTTCTACATAACTTATACCAAATCTAAGATTTCACCGTTTTTCCCCCAATTTCATAGCATAAACTCGTTTACTAAAGACAATATCTTAGTTTCGTCTACAACTTACAAGTTTTCCCCAATTTTTATTTAACCTAGATGCAAAATACGACGAAATCAATCAGAATAAATCACTTACCAAGATGAAGGATGTCAATTCGAAAGATGGAAGCTCGATTATTACAGAGAAAAAAGATGAAACGAAGAGAAGAGAGATTTAGGGTTGGAGAGTCGTTGTTTCTGTCGCCAAAGAAAAAGAGAGAGACTCGATAGCAACCGGGTGGAGAGAAAAAAATAAAACTCTACGTTTAGGACTCAACTTTAGGTTTAGTAACCAGGTCGGATCCGGTTTAAACTGGATAGATCCAATTTATGTGGCCGGGTTAAGTAATTTAGTGATTTTATGAAGGGTAATATCGTTTTTAAACATATTTTTCATTTAAAAATAATTAAAACTAAAATTTATTTTAATAAAAAGAGAATATAGAATTTTTAAAATGGGCATGGGGCATATTGAGTTATCCTCCCAATAAAAAATAACCCTTTTCGTATTTTATAAACATGAGAGCGTAGTAAGTTAGTACCAAATCCAGTCCGACAATGGCGATTTCCATAACATATTGCTTCTCCTTCTCCTCTTCATCGCTCTATCCGTCTCCATCTTTATCAGGAAAATCGAGAATCATACCCTTAAGAAACCTCCATTTCCATGGAAGACCACCTTCATCTCCATTCATTTTGAAGCTAAACCGAGGAGTTCAATTCATGTCTCCATCTCGGATAAACGGCAACAGTTGGAGAAGTTACGTATCATCTCTCTTTGCCCACCAAGCTTCACCAGTAAGTTGTATACTCTTCCTCTTCCTCTCCTCGGGTCTAAGATTCGCCTCCTGATTTTGAAGAAATCTTTGATTTGCAGACTAATGGTGAAGAAACAAATTCAAAGCACCCACCAGATGTAAAAACCCTGATTAAAGCTTATAAACAAGCTCTCTTCAATGGAGACGAACTCACCGTTACAGAAATTGAAACGGTTTTTTGCGAAATCGAGAAGGAAAAGAATAGATTCGACCATAAAGTTTTGTCATTATCAATGCAGATAGCTTCAGAGAAGGACACGAAAATCAGGTTGCAGGCTGATTTTGACAATACAAGGAAAAAGCTTGACAAGGATCGGCGTAGCACAGAGTCAAACGCAAAAGTGCAAATCATGAAGAGTCTCTTGCCACTCATTGATAGTTTTGAGAGCGCTAGGCAACAGATTAAACCCGATACAGAAATGGAGAAGAAGATTGATACGAGTTATCAGGGAATTTACAGGCAATTCGTTGAAGTGTTGAGACACCTTCGCGTTAAAGCCATTGCAACTGTGGGCAAGCCATTTGATCCCTTGGTAAGTAAAATGCTCTTCAATATTTCCGCAGAAAAATGAATAACAATGAAGCTATCTTCTTGTATGTATAGAGATTATAATGTATACAGTGACGAAGACTGTTTCACGGGCTTGATTAGATCTTGTGAGCTGTTGTGAAAGTAGAGAGATTACTTGAGAAACTGGTAACACAGTCAATGGTTGTCTTTGCTAGTTTGCTACACCTACACGTAGTGGAACGCTTTATATTAACACAAGTTGGTATTTTGTGTACCAGTGAGTAGTGTTTGTTGCTTTGTGTATTTAGCAATATCTCTATTGTCGCAGTTGCACGAGGCTATTTCGCGAGAAGAATCTGAGGCGGTTAAGGTAGGGATGATAACAGAGGAGTTTACCCGGGGATTTTTTCTAGGAGATCGGGTTCTGAGACCAGCAAAGGTTAAAGTCTCTCTAGGACCCATCAAGAAGAAGACTGCTTCACCTGCTGACGAGACTACACCTTCTGCTTGAGTGGTAAATGGTTCCATGTCTTGTGTTTAGGTCAATTTCTTTCTTCATCAACAGCTATTTCTGATTAGGAAATTTGGTAGCTGCTGAGAGTTGGTACTCATGGATTTGATCTGAAGCTTCAGATTCTTGTCGTCTGTCATGGTCTTTAACAAATACGTTGCTACAAATATTTTTTTCGACCTGATTTATCAGTCAAAATGTCTCCTACAACAAGCTGTGGATCCAATATTTTGCTCGCCCTGATTTATCACTCTATACTAAATGCCCACATCCCACCATCAAAGTGTTATCAACGTTAATAGAATGTCTTTTTGCTTGTTTCTTTTGGAATCATGGAAGCTTCTATACTTCATAATTTCTGAAATAAGTTCAAAAAGCCTGATTAGCATTGGGGATAAGGATCTTGATAACGATGTATCAGCAGCGTATAAAGATTCGACTGGGAAATATGGGTTTCGGTCTGAAGGTTCTCTTTTCATTAAGCTAACCACTCGTTCAAAGAACTAGGTCTAGGCGCTTTGATATCCATTTAGGCTTGAATCAAAATTTTCGATATTGTTCCCATAAGTTCCATTTGTTTTATTTTAATTTTGACTTGTGTTTGGTTAATTTTTTTTCTGGTTTGGTTCTGATAATGTTTACCTAGTATATGAAATAAAATAAAACCTAACCAAAAAAATTGTAATTTTCTTATTTAAGTGTCTAATGTACATCCCTCCTATATATTAATTGGGGTTATTAGTGATTTAAACTTCAAACTATTTATTTTTCGGAAGGAAAACTTTGAATTAAAATCTTATGTTTTTAAACCTTCAACTATTGAACTGTTAATGTTGGTAACCCTCCGTTAACAGAGTCTTCTTTTCTAAACGGAGACCTGTTAAATCGATACGATGCGTTTCACTTAATCTCGAAAATGGCATGTTGGTTAAAATCGACACGAAGGTTGTCCAAAACAGCATGAAGTCTTTTTGCACGAATTTAAAATCCTTTTTTGCACGTCAGTCTCCAAAAAAATCCCAAATCAGTAACTCTAATTGCGATGAAGCGCTTCTGATTCTGAGATTTTGGGTGCATAGTTTAATTGAAGAGATTTCGGGTGGGTTTCAAAATTGAATTGAAGAGATTTTAGGTGGGTACTTTTTTTGAGTAAGTATAAATCGAAGGAGAAGGGGGTTCAATTTTACAGTGAGGGTTGAAGCTTGTTGAGGGTTGAAGATGAAAAGGTAATCTCTTATTTCTACTGTTCTTGAGTTTTTTCTTGTTATATTTTTCAATTTTGGTTTTGTATAGAAGGAGTTGAGGTTTATGTAATTATTCGGTTTCTATTGATGACAAAACTGTTTTCTTCCTACTACACCTTGGAGAATATTGGGGCTTTGATGGTTTATACAATGGTGGAATTACACGATCTTGTAGCTGGATTTCCAAGAACCGACTTTGAGGATGTTGAAGAGTATGGTGTTGAGGGCTGGGTATGCAAAGAATATGTGTAAGTTTGCTTACTTCCCATCTGGAATAATAGGTCAAAATCGTAAGGATGTGTTTGATGATAGGGATGTTAGATAAATGATTCAGTGTTCACAAGAGATAGATAGTCTGAATTTGTATGTGGTTAGGGAGGATGATCCTTATTTAGATGATGTTCTTATTGGAGATCATGTAGAAGAAGAGGAACCTGAGGATGATGATGCACATATTGATTTCTATCGTGATGATTATGTTGAGAGTGATGATTCAGATGATGATGATGATGGTAGTCAAATAGAGTTCTTTGTAGGGCAAGAGTTTGTTTCAAAAGAAAAGTGCATGGAAACAATTGAGAAGTATGCTCTGAGAGAGAAGATGAACATACATTTTCAAAATCAGAAAAGAAGAGAATAGCGGCTATATGTGCTCAAGAGTGTTGCAAGTGGAGACTTTTTGCATCAATAAATAGCCAGTCAGATAAAATGGTGGTGAGATCGTATAAAGAAGAACACAGTTGTTATCCTATAGGTGTTGTCGACCTCTACACTGCACCAAAGATAGCTGCTGATTTTCTCAATGAGTTTAAGCATAATCCGAAGTTGTCAGCTGATCATATCATGCAGAGGTTGGGGATAAAAGGTCTTCGGGTTACAAAAACCAAGTGTCAGAGTGCAAGACAGATAATGAAATATATCATTGAGGATGAGTATGCCGAGCATTTCACGAGAATGTATGATTATGTGGAGGAGTTGAGGAAGACTAATCCGGGTTCTACTGTGATTTTAGGAACAAAATATCGAGTTTTTGAGAAATTTTACACTTGCTTTCAGTCTCAGAGACGGGTTGAAAGAGTGCTTGTAGAGGGATAATACACCTAGATGGGACATTTCTTAAAGGAAGAATGAAAGGGCAATTGTTAACTGTTGTGGGAAGAGATCCCAATGAGTCGATGTATATCATAGCATGGGCTATTGTACCTGTCGAAAATAAGGTTAATTGGGAGTGATTTATGGAGTTAGTGCGAGAAGATTTGGGATTGGAGGATGGTAATGGGCTTGCTCTCTCTTCAGATCAGCAAAAAGGTTTAATTTATGCCATTAAAAACGTTCTTCCTTATGCAGAGCACATAATGTGTGCTAGACACATCTTTGCTAACTTAAAAAAGAAGTACAAACAGATGGGGCCATTGCATAAGACGTTTTAGAAGTGTACTAGATCATACAATGAAACTGTTTTTTGGAGACAGCTTGAGAAGATGAAGAACGTAAAACTGGAAGCATATGAGAAAGTGAAGAAGACCACTAATTCTCACTGGTCTAGGGCGTTCTTCAGTGGCACCACTAAGTCGGCTGCAGTGGAGAACAATATCAGTGAGTCATACAATGCAGTGTTGAAGGATGCTCGGAAAATGCCTATTGTTGCATTGCTAGAGGCAATTAGACGCCATATTATTGCAAGCAACTTGATTAAGATAAAGGAGATGGAAAGTGTCACAAGCTTGGTCACACCAAAGGCATTGACGATTATGGAGAAACGTAAGAGGAGCTTAAAGTGGTGTTCTCCATTGTCAAATGGAAGAGGAATATATGAGGTCGATCATGGGAAGGAAAAGTTTGTGGGTCATGTCCGAGAAAATACATCTCTTACTTGCGGGGAATATGAAGTTAGTGGGATACCTTGTTGTCATATTATGGCTGCAATGTGGGCTGAATATAAGGAGACCAAGCTTCCAGAGACAGTGATTTCAGATTGGTATTCAGTGGAGAAGTGGAAACTTTGTTACGCATCACTTCTATTTCCTGTGAATGGGATGGAGCTCTGGGAAACACATAGTGATGTTGTTGTTATGCCTCCTCCGGACAGAATCATGCCAGAAAGACCAAAAAAAAATGATAGAATTAGAGATCCAAGTGAAGAAGTTTCTCAAAATTCTCAGAAGACAGTAATAAACCTCTTACCATACATATTTTATCAATTATAAACCTCTGACCAAAGCTTTTTAATACAGACTTGTAGTAACTGTGGAGAAAAAAGACATAACATACGCAAATGCCAAAAAGAAGTGATTCCAAAACCACCTAAACCGCCTCAAGAGTTTCTTTCTTTTCATGCAAATGTTGTTATGGTAAGACCTTTACTCTCTCTTGTGGTTTCAAAAAAGTATACTAACTCTTTTTTTTTGCAGACATGTAGCAATTGTCAACAAACCAGACATAACAAACGTAAATACAAACTCGATCCAGTCACTAAACCAACCAAACTGCCTCGAGGAAGACCTCCAAAAAGACAGCTGACCACAAACCGACAACAGACCCGACCATATACCTAACCACAAACTAATGTTTTGTTGTTTAGCTTTTGTATTTTGATGTTACATTTGCCTTTTGGTGTTTTAATTAGGATGATTACTTGGTTTGTATTGTTTTGATGATAATGTTTACTCGGCTTTTGTTCTTATGACTCGACTTTTGTTGTTTTGTTTAGGATGATGGTTTCTTTTGTAATGCTATTTTATCCATTTGTATTTTAAAATTAAGCAACATAACATGCTAATACCAGTGAGTACATAACATGTTAATATTAAAATAGATAAGTCTAACATAATTCAACTTACACACACAAAAAACAACGATGGTTAATACATAAAAGAAACAACAATGATGCTTATAACATAAACGAAACAACCACGGTTCTACAACTTAGCTCTAAAACTCTCAAACACTTCAATGATCTCACCAATTTCTTTCTTTAACTCACCAATTTCTGTTTTTATCTCGGCCAAATCTTTTGCCATCATAGCTTGTTGACTACTCAATATTCCAAGCTCTTCATGGTGTGCTTCATCAAGCCACTTAAACACATTGTTTGGACCATAAATTTCTCCACATCTGTAAAATCTTCTTCCTGGATTTTGAGATGTCTTTGACTCCAATATGATTGTCGGAGCTCCACATTCACACTTCCTAGGAATCCCACCTCTCCCAATGTGATTATCCATCTCTTCACACCGAAATTTTACTTCTTTCCACTGCAAAGCCAAATTTTGAATTTACTTGTGATTGAACTTTACAAACAAATGAACGAGATAACCCGAATTAGGTTTAGAAACAAGAAGAACCTTAATTTTCGACTTACCTCACCTTGTCTCTTGAGAAAGAAGAATAACCTATTTTTTTTTAGATCTGGGGATAAATCATGATTCTCTCTATTGGTAAAGGGGTTTTTAAGCAACTCATGCCATTTTCGAGATTAAGTGAAACGCATCGTATCGATTTAACAGGTCCCCGTTTAGAAAAGAAAACTCTGTTAACGGAGGGTTACCGACATTAACGGTTCAATAGTTGAAGGTTTAAAAACATAAGATTTGAGTTCGAGGTTTTTCTTCCAAAAAATAAATAGTTTGAGGTTTAGATCACTAATAACCCTATTAATTGAGAAGTCATTTGAGTTATTTATGACCATTTCTCATTCATACAAACAGTTTGAGAAAAATCCTTATAATTTTATTGGTTGAAATTTTTAATTTTCATTTATTTTTGAATAATTCTGAAGTTGATCCTAGAACTAACGTAATCCTATTTCTAAACAACTGAAATTTTTAACCTAAAATCTATTTCTTCTATCTCTGTTTTTGTGGTTAACCTATAAACAAAACATGATTACCAGATTTGCTTAACATACAATCAGATCATGCAATCGCCATAGACGAAAGATGGAGGCAAGTTGTTCCAGGTATTCTTCTTGTCTTACTTCTGCATCTCGTAGATTGTAGGTTCTTTTTAATCTATGGCAAGTAGCAACAATAGGCTTCTATGTTCATTGATTTCAATCCTTCTCTCTATTATGTTTCTCGTACTTACACTTGTACTAGGGTATCTGTTAAAAGCATAAATGTTAAGGTTGTGCCTTTAAGCTTGGTACTGTCTTATAATAAGTGCCTTTTTGTAGGTTGTGTTACTGTATTCCAAATCAAAGCTGCATGCGATTGTTACGATAAAGTGTAGTGAAGAAGATGATGAATAGTAACTTTGATTAGATGTTTATAAAACACCAAATCAACTCTCAAGATGTGAAGAGCTTAGCATAAGAAACAGCTCTAGAACAACAACGAGAGATTCCATGAAAGTTTCACAAGAAAATCATAGTAACCATAGAAAAAGAAGAAGAAAACTCTAACAAACTTTCTGATATTTTCGATGATTGTAAAATGAGAAAGTGCTCTGTTTATATACTACTCCCCGTTTCTCTATCTCTCGATGTGTCTATGTGGCCTTAGTGACAATTTTTCCTGTAACAAATCTCCCTTCCTCTGAAAACCATGACCACAAGGTTAAGTAGAAAACTCAGGTATGAAGATCAACAACACAATCAGTCTCAAGCATCAAAAGCTCCACCATGCTGATAGTATAAGAATCTGGGGTATCAGTCATAATGTTTTTGTGCATTGTAGGCATAGAAAGATCCCAGAATTGTGGCTGTACACTTCATCTATGTCTTTCGCTAAGTTGGCCCACCATGAAAGGACTTCTTTGTTTTGCTGCAACCTGGCACGAGAGCTATAAAACCGTTTCCAAACAGCTCCTTCATAACAGATTGAGAGTAAAAGAAATTTCCAAGCGCAAAGATGTGAAGATCACTTGAATACTGCAATTCTTCTCCCAATGGTAGCATGTCACTGAAATGATTCAGATACTCTTATTGCTTGAAATTGTAATAGAGCTTCTGCTTAACGCCGTGACAAACAGGCGAGCTAGACTTCTTTCTCATTATCCAACCATGTGAATGACCTGAGAGTCCCTTTCTCCTTGAGTTTGTTTCTAGTCGCCCATGCTGGCATGTGATCCTTGCTATCATTGATTTCACCAGCTTAAGATGTTCTTTATGTGACCTGGTTCCAGTGCAATCTTTTTTCTTGAACTTAAACATCCAATCCTTTCGACATCTCAGCTGTTCCTTCTTACTACAACCAGTTACATATACCATTAATTGTGGCCTTCCAAGTCCTGCCTTTGCCATCAAAATAGCCACAGCAACTGCATTTATTACTTCCTCGTGTCCCACGTACCTCTTCGGAAACCCCTCATCAAGACCTCTCAACCATTCACACTCCTTCTGGCTTGGTTTTGGCACTGGAATCACAGTCCAATGTCTCATAACTTCTGCAATGGTGTTTGACCCCACGTTTTCTGTGAGCACCATATTCTCATCAGTAGTATAAACAATTAATAACTCTTCTTGAAAACCACAAAAGTTATCCCATCCAAAACCATCATTGACATTGTCACAAACAACCACCTGAAACTTTTCCTTCTCTGAAAAAAACTTTCACTGAAATGATGGCTTTGTTTCTTGAGTTTGTACTTAAATCGCCATGTCTTTAGCATTTTACTCAAGACCTTGTGTTGCTGTTCTCTCCTTCCTCTTAAAATCATTTGGTCGAACTGTTGGTGTGCAACAAAGCCAGCAACCTCAATAAATCAACTCTTCCACATCCAAAATAAATATTGGTTCTACTTTTGTAAAAATCCAAACACCAAGTTTCTGATCACTACGCGATTCATTGAATAGAATCTGTGAGCTACCATTCCTAATCAACACAAATTCCTCTTCATCTATCCTATGGCTTGGTTCCAGAAGAGAGATTGATACCTTGTTTTCAACCGATTCAATCTGAGCTGATGCATGTTGTGGCATCATGTATGTGTTATCATTGTTTTTCGCAGGAAATGATTCTGCTTCAGATGAGTGAGTCTCAGGATTCTGTACTATAGCAGAAATAGTAATCGCATCACGAGCACCATGTTCTTCATTACTTGTTTCTGTCCCCAAGGGTTGATCTTCCTGACTCAAATCCCTCTTTGTAAGTAGATTAAGATCGTGAATCAACACCGAATCTCCGTTCTCCAGCGATTCCATATTGGCAATTGAATCAGTAACCTTCGCCTCTTGAATCTCCTCGGGTGCTCTACGTATTCATCATCCACAAAATCACAGTCCACCATTGACTCATGTGAATCCTTTGAATCTACTTCAAACGATGCAACCTCTGGATTCGAATCTGTATCAAGATTTATGAGATGCTCCGTTGCCGGACTCAAATCAGTGTTCTTGACAGTCTCCACCTTTTGCCGGACTCAAATCAGTGTATAAGATTTATGAGATGCTCCGTTGCCGGACTCAAATCAGTTTGATGATCATCTCATGTACAGATCTTTTGTTCTCCGCATCTCTTCTCATCAGTTCTGGATAATCTCTGCTTCCAAAACACAGCAACAAACCATCCTTCAGATCATCCCAATTGTACATCGGCCACCATGATTGACACTGCTGGAACCAATTGTGAGCTTTTCTTTCGAAGTAGCTTGCTGCAAACTTCACCTTCAGCGACTCAGCCAAAAAGTTATACCGGAGAAATCGAAGTTCCATATGCCCATCCAAAATCTCGGATCACCACCACTAAAAATAAGAACAGAGTTCTGTGTACCTTGTTTGTCACCTCCGAGCTTCTCCAACCATCCCTAACCGTAACGACTTGCTTCTTCTGTCTCTTGCACCACCGTTTCCTTCAACAACGATCTAATTTTTGCCATTGATTCCGGTGAGAATCTCCCAGGTCTGATATAGTCGCCAAGCTCTGCCATGGATTCCGATTAAGATTCTGATCAAAACCGCCACTAACTCCGAGGATGAGTGGCTCTGATACCACTGTTACGGTAAAATGTAGTGAAGAAGATGATGAATAGTAAATTTGATTAGATGTTCAGAAAACACCAAATCAACTCTCAAGATGTGAAGAGCTTAGCATAAAAAACATCTCTAGAACAACAATGAGAGATTTTCCGTGAAAGTTTCACAAGAAAATCATAGTAACCAGAGAAAAAGAAGAAGAAAACTCTAACAAACTTTCTGATATTATCGATGATTGTAAAATGAGAAAGTGCTCTGTTTATATACTACTCCCCGTTGCTCTATCTCTCGATGTCTCTACGTGGCTTTAATGATTGTTTATCCTGTGACAGTGATATATAACAATGAAAGGGAGGCGAGGCTCCGAGAAAGTTTATGGGGAACATATGATCAAGGGTTTGATGAAGCTGACTTCTTCACATGATAGGAACCAGTTGTTTTAACATGGGATATTGGGACTCGCGACCTCTCTGTTCGAGTACAGGTACCTACAAAGATTAAAATGTTTACATTTGAAGCTGTAGAAGCCGGAAAACCGCATTGATATAAACGATAAATATAAGGCGATGTTAAGGAAATATACGATTCAAACGACGAGATAAAATCCGAGATGAAAAACGATTAGAATTATAGACCATGGAGTCGAGACGAATCTCTTTCCTTAACTCTTAATATTCGCTCCGTAGTGAGACGGACTTGTACGAATTAGAGCCCAGGATACAACAATGATAGACGATTCACGCTTCACTCGTGAACGTCTCTAACGAACTAATAAATCTACGAACACTCTCTAAAACTTACGCTAGGGATTTGCTGGTTTTCGTTGAGAAAAACGATAAGAAATGAGGAAGGAGGAGACGAGTTTATAAAGAGGAGTAGTGGAGAGGTTTTTTCGAAACGGTAGCGAAAATCTCGGGAGTAGTGCGTTGAGAAACTTTCTCCGCAAGATCTCCTCGTTCCTATCCAGTTTCGGACAGATAAACTGCTTGTCGTTTTTGGACGAACTACGCGTCGTTTAAACACAAACGTCATGCTGTTTTATGGACAAAACATTGGGCTTAATTGGGCCCAAAAAGAACATCTTGTAGTGGCCCTGGGGCCACATTTACCCAAGCCCAAGCCCAAGCCCAAGCCCAAGCCCGAGCCGAGCCGGACGGCGGCGGCGGCGCGCGCGTGGGGTGCCTCCTCTCTCTGAGCTGTTTACACTATGCTATCAAAGAGTCATATATATACAACTCAAAATCCTCTTTTCTAACCAATGTGGGACAAAACTCAACTTGTGAGTTTCATGTGTTCAAGATCACAACTTCATCACATCATTTCTCATTCAATTTAAATCTGTTTTTGATGTTTCAATATATCAGATTGTAGTACTCATTACAAGCTTTACAATGATCTATTAACATGATCAAGACGACCACCGGTTTGGCCGGAAAAGCCACCGGAAAAGTCGAAAAAATCACTGTACAAAAAACAGTTTCCAACAATCCCCACATGAATAGAAATGACTCTAAACATATGCAGACTAAATGCAGACTCGATAGACTCTAGTTACTATACTTATTTTAATCATGACTAGACTAGACAGACTTATCGAGAGTGTTTGCGAAAAATTCACTGTGTTTGAGTTGGTGGCATTTTTAAGCATTGAACCACTCATAGTTAATATCTGTCGAGTTTACTTTACCAGAAGGTGAACATGATGTCTTGAACCAACCGGTGTTTTATGTAAACCAAGACAACAGGTATAACGCAGCTTCATTTTCTCGTAGAACTTAGTTCTCTATTGTGTTCATTGTGGCCCTGAACTATTCCTGGTTTTCACGAGTGAACTTAGAGAATATAGCCTTGCATTCATTCTCCTAGAAACGGCCTCATTTCACACTCATTAGGTGATTGACCATGAAAAGTATTGAGTAATACTTCGCTTTAGAAGCTATGGAATCATTAAAAGTCTATGCTTATCCTTCTCACATTAGCACTTTTATCATCTTAGGAGTTGGGTAGAGATCATAGTCTCAAAGTGCTTTTGGTAGATTTTGTTTTCCCTTTGAACCTACGTCTTGGGATCTCCAGTCATGATAGGTAGGGTTGCAATCAAGCATCCTCATTTGTTATAGGCTTTAAACCCATTCCTTTTGATGATTTAGCAACAATATCTCGTGGCAAACCTTTAGTGAATGGATCTGCTAGGTTGTCAGCCGATTTGATATAATCTATTGTGATTACACCATTTGAGATAAGTTGTCTGATGGTTTTATGTCGTCTTCTAATATGACGAGATTTACCGTTGTAGAGATTATTTTGAGCCCGAGCTATAGCTGATTGACTATCACAATGTATTCGTATAGCTGGCACAGGTTTCTCCCACATAGGAATATCTTCCAAAAAATTTCTAAGCCATTCAGCTTCTTCTGCTGCTTTGTCTAAGGCTATAAACTCAGATTCCATGGTGGATCTGGCTAACACTGTTTGTTTGGTAGATTTCCATGATATTGCTGCCCCTCCTAGTGTAAAGACGTATCCACTTGTGGATTTTGAGTTTTTAGAATCTGATATCCAGTTAGCATCACTGTATCCTTCTAAAACTGCTGGTTCTTTACCATAGTGAAGCCCAAAATTGTGTAGTGCAAATAATTAAGTACTCTTGTTATACCTTTCCAGTGTGTATGACCTGGATTACTTGTATATCGACTAAGTACGTTTACTGCATGCGCTAGATCTGGTCTAGTGCAGTTGGTCAAGTACATGAGACTTCCAATCACTCGTGCATACTCGTTTTGTGAAACCGCTTCACCTGAATTCTTTGTCAAGTGCATTTGGGGATCTAACGGAGTTTTTGCCATACTATTAGAGTAGTTTTTAAATCTCTCTAATATTGTTTGAGCATAATGAGATTGGGTTAAGATAATTCCATTTGAATTTCTTGTAATTTTTACCCCGAGAATAACATCTGCTAATCCCATATCTTTCATCTCAAATTTTCCTTTGAGCATGTTTTTTGTGTGATTGATAATATCTTTATTGCTTCCAATAATGAGCATATCATCTACATATAAACATAGCAAAACATACGCATTTTTGGTAGTTTTGTAGTATATGCATTTATCACATTCGTTAATTTTAAAACCATTTGACATCATTACATTATCAAATTTTTCATGCCATTGTTTAGGAGCTTGTTTAAGCCCATAAAGTGACTTTACAAGTCGACATACTTTGTTTTCCTGTCCAGGAATAACAAAGCCTTCAGGTTGTTTCATGTAAATTTCCTCTTCTAGATCACCATTTAGGAATGCGGTTTTTACATCCATTTGATGGATTTCTAGGTCTCTTAAAGCTGCGATTGCTATCATCAGCCTTATTGAGGTTATTCTCGTTACTGGAGAATAAGTGTCAAAATAGTCAAGGCCTTCTTTTTGTCGGAATCCTTGAACTACAAGCCTTGCTTTGTGTAAACCAGGTGTTCCATCAGGGTTTAGCTTTCGCTTCATTATCCATTTATTCCCTAATGCTTTGCAGCCTGGTGGTAAATCTGTTATATACCATGTATAATTTTGCATGATAGAATCAAATTCACTTTTGACGGCTTCGTTCCAAAACGGAGCGTCTGGTGAGGACATGGCTTCTGCCAAGGTTTTTGGATCATTTTCTACTAAAAATGCCATTAAGAAATCTTCACCAAAAGATTTTTCCTTTCGAGCTCTTTTGCTCCTTCTAGGTTCATCTTTTTCATTTTCTGAAATATCATTAACAGAATTTCTACATTTGACTCAGTTTCTGAAATATTATGCTCGTCTCTTTCTTCTCGAGTTCGTTTTGAACCTTGTTTTTCCTTGCAAGGAAAAATATTTTCGAAGAATGATGCATTTCTTGATTCCATTACTGTATTTTCATGAATATCTGATATTTCAGATTTATGTACCAGAAACCGATATGCACTACTATTATTTGCATATCCGATGAAGATGCAATCCACTGTTTTAGGTCCAATAGTGACCTTCTTTGGTGGCGGTACCGCAACTTTTGCTAAGCACCCCCACACTTTGAGGTATTTATACGAAGGTAAATTACCTTTCCATAGTTCATATGGAGTTTTGCCAGTTACTTTGTGTGGAATTTTGTTGAGGATATAATTAGTGGTAAGCAACGCTTCCCCCCACATGTTCTGGGGTAACCCAGATTCCTGCAACATTGCATTCATCATCTCTTTTAGAGTTCGATTTTTGCGTTCAGCAACTCCATTAGATTCTGGTGAATAAGGAGCTGTAGTTTGATGAATTATTCCATGTTCTTTACAAAATGCATTAAATGGACCATCATACTCTCCTCCTCTGTCGCTTCTAACTATTTTAATAGTTGTTTTAAGCTGATTTTCAACCTCGAGTTTAAATTCTTTGAATTTTTCTAAGGTTTCATCTTTGCTATGTAATAAATATACATAACAATATTTTGTGCAGTCGTCTATGAAGGTCACAAAGTACTTTTTCCCACCTCTAGTTTGTATATATTTTAAGTCACATAAATCTGTGTGAATTAAATCTAGAGGTTTGTTAGTTCTTTCAACACGAGGTGAGGGTGTTTTTGTGAGCTTAGCCTGTACGCATACTTCACATTTTTGTTTACTTGTTTTGCATTTTGGGATTAAGTTTTGATTCATTAATCTTTGTATCGATTTGTAGTTTACATGGCCTAATCTTTCATGCCATATATTAAAAGACTCAACCAAATAAGCAACTGGCTCTTTCTTATTCATTGAAACTTTTGGAGCTACAATTTTCGGAAGGACTGTCATTACATTCATCTTGACCAGTCCATCCTTAACATACCCTTTTCCCAAATACATCCCATTCTTCCTAATCACGAGCTTGTCCGCCTCAAGAGTTGTGGCGAATCCATTCTTGCTGAGCAAGGTTCCCGAGACCAAGTTCTTCCTCATGTCAGGCACATGCTTCACATTCTGCAGAGTGACTTCACGTCCAGATGTCATCTTCAGAACCACCTTGCCGCGGCCTTCAATCTTGGAGACTGCAGTGTTCCCCATGAACAGCTTCTCCTGAGTCTTGCTTTTCTGGTAGGTGCTGAACATCGCCCTATCAGTGCAAATGTGGGTAGTGGCACCAGTGTCATACCACCATTCCTTAGGGTTGTTGCTTTCAACCATGTTGACTTCAGTCACCACTGCAACGAGATCTTCTTCAGTGAGATTCGCCTGAGCCTTCTCATCTCTGATCTTGCTGCGACACTCAGTAGTCCTGTGACCAACTTTGTGGCAGTAGTGACATTTTCCCTTGAATTTCTCCACATTTGCCTTGATCTCAATGCCTTTCTTCTTGAAGTTTGGACCAGAAGCCTTCAAATTTGCAGCTGTTTTGAAAGGTTTTGCAGGAGATCGGGCAATTGCCTTTCCTTTACCTTTCATTTCAGCCACGTTGACACTATGCTCTTTAGCTTGGAGCAGCTTGTCATCATTTCGGTTCCTGGCTTCCATCTGAAGCCTCTGAATGAGATCTTCGAGTCCCATCTTCTTCTTTTTGTGCTTCAGGTAGTTCTTGAATTCTGCATAGCTTGGAGGAAGCTTTTGGATGAAGCTGAGAGTTGTGAATGTCTCACAGATGGACATTCCTTCAGCAGCAATTTCATGGCAAATGAGCTGAAATGCTTCCACCTGATCCATTATGGGTTTTGAATCCACCATTTTGAAGTCATGGAATTTTGCAACCACATACTTCTGACATCCAGCGTCCTCACCTCTGTACTTCTTGTCCAGTGATCTCCATAGTTCTTTTGACGTGGGAATCTCACAGTAGACTTGGTACAATGGGTCAATAAGGCGACCCAAAATGTATCCTTTGCAGATGTAGTCGGACTGCATCCAACTATCAACACATGCAAGAGTGTACACATCATCAATCCCGTAAGGGACAAGGGGCTTGTCCTCCTGGGTGAGTTTATCCAGCTTCATTGTTGTCAGGAAGAACATCATCTTCTTTTGCCACGTTTTGAAGCCTTTGCCATCAAACTTTTCTGGCATTAATCCTTGAGTGATCAAGCTTGGTACAGTCGGAGGAGTTGGAACTACAACCGGAGCACTTGTGGTTCCTTGAATAGGACCCGTTTGATAGAGACCAGCACCGAACAGGCTTCGGCGTGTGGTTTCATCAGCAACATTTCCCACTGGAAGGGTAGGTGTCGTTGTTGCAGCGGTTGTTGTTGTTGCATCAACAGTTGTCATGGTTGCATCACTTTGAGCAGCGTTGAGTGGAGTCTGCGTATCAATGGTGGTGTCAATGGGGGTGTTGTTAACATCCGTCATTTTTCTGTTGAGAAAACATGAAAGCGGATTAGACTCCAATCAACAAATAACATATTATTTCAAATAAATAATAGTTTAAAATCGATTGTCATTTTTGGTGTTTTTATTAGATCGCTTAAAGCGTTACAAACCACCAAATCATATCGATATAAGTCTGAAAAAACGTTTTGCAAACTCGCTTAAAAGCGTTCGCAGAAATCGTTTGTGTAGACTTGTAGATTGTTTCACAAACATGCTTTGGAAAGCTATTGTGAAAACGAATCGTTTTTATAACATTTTTTTTTATGATTCATGTAATAAAAACGTTTCGCGATAGAGCTATGAAGCAAAACGCAAACCGTTTTTAGATAAATAAGAAACGTTTCGCGATAGAGCTATGAAGCAAAACGCAAACCGTTTTCAGATAAAGAAGAAACGTTTCGCGATAATGCTAGGAAGCAAAACGCAAACCGTTTTCAAATAATTAAGAAACGTTTCGCGGAAGTGCGTAAAGCAAATCGCAAACACCGTTCCGACATAAAAAATAACCGTTTTAGAAATCCTTGAAATCGTTTTATAAAAACGTATTAAGATCAATCCGATTAAAGCTTATATGTAATAGAAGCGATTAAGAGTTAAGACTGTAGAAGCCGGAAAACCGAATTGATATAAACGATAAATATAAAGCGATGTTAAGGAAATATACGATTCAAACGACGAGATAAAACCCGAGATGAAAAACGATTAGAATTATAGACCATGGAGTCGAGACGAATCTCTTTCCTTAACTCTTAATATTCGCTCCGTAGTGAGACGGACTTGTACGAATTAGAGCCCATGATACAACCATGATAGACGATTCACGCTTCACTCGTGAACGTCCTAACGAACTAATAAATCTACGAACACTCTCTAAAACTTACGCTAGAGATTTGCTGGTTTTCGTTGAGAAAAAACGTTAAGAAATGAGGAAGGAGGAGACGAGTTTATAAAGAAGAGTAGTGGAGCGGTTTTTTCGAAACGGTAGCGAAAATCTCGGGAGTAGTGCGTTGAGAAACTTTCTCCGCAAGATCTCGTCGTTCCTATCCAGTTTCGAACAGATAAACTGCTTGTCGTTTTTGGACGAACTACACGTCGTTTAAACACAAACGTCATGCTGTTTTATGGAATTAAAAATGGCAAAACGTTGGGCTTAATTGGGCCCAAAAAGAACATCTTGTAGTGGCCCTGGGGCCACATTTACCCAAGCCCAAGCCCAAGCCCAAGCCCAAGCCCGAGCCGAGCCGGACGGCGGCGGCGGCGCGCGCGTGGGGTGCCTCCTCTCTCTGAGCTGTTTACACTATGCTATCAAAGAGTCATATATATACAACTCAAAATCCTCTTTTCTAACCAATGTGGGACAAAACTCAACTTGTGAGTTTCATGTGTTCAAGATCACAACTTCATCACATCATTTCTCATTCAATTTAAATCTGTTTTTGATGTTTCAATATATCAGATTGTAGTACTCATTACAAGCTTTACAATGATCTATTAACATGATCAAGACGACCACCGGTTTGGACGGAAAAGCCACCGGAAAAGTCGAAAAAATCACTGTACAAAAAACAGTTTCCAACAGATGCTTCCTTGGATAAATACATCAAGTGAAGGTAACCATGGATCTGACTATTTGTTAGCTGATGATTTTTATAGTAGTTAGGAGCAATTCTTAGTTTATCTTGTGGAGTTTCATGCCTCGAGTTGTAATCTTGATTTTCTAAATTGAAATTACAATCCACGCTATTAGTACATGTCTGGATGGAATTCTGAGTAATGTTACTTTATGCATGTGTTTGCTTTAATATGATATGAGGATTCATATAAAGATGTTACTGGACGCTAGTAGATTTTATTCTCTCGGGCTTCAAGATCTTGGGATTCAAGTTTGTCGAGCTATAGGGCAAGAACTGTATCCACTTCCTCCTTTTTGCTTGAGAGTTCTCGTCACCATTATTATTTTTGTTTCGGTTGTCACAGGACTTTACCAGCTTTTATGTGACACCCTTTTCCTCGAGATCTATTATATATTAAAGGAGAAACATTGCAATAAATGCGTTTACACTATTCTTTTTAGTTTAAGTTGACGTGTCATCATGAAAGCGTTTTAAATATTTTTGTGTTGACATGTCGGAAGGAGAGCGATTTGGCATTAAATACAATTTGCTGCAATTGTGAAATCATGTTGTTCTTAATATTTTCGCGACATCTACTTTCATAATCGTGTTGTTCTTAATATTCACTTTCATATTATTTCAAATGACATATAGAGTTACTTCTCAAGACATGATAAATTCAAAGAACAAGGAACTGGATGTGTGTATCAGACAGTAACAATGTAAGGTAATTCATGACAAAACATAAAATGGTATGATAAAGGAGGATATGAGCAAACTCACAAGACTTCACTCTAGAGGTGTGTATCGAACAGTAACAATGGACTAAGGCATGACAAAACATGAAGGTATCATCAACTAAAACATGATTATAACTCTCAGCTATAATCTGAAGATAGCTTTGCAAGCGTGTGGAGATAACAAAGTGGATGGACCACGTGTTGACGACTACCCTACATATGTGTTATAGCATTTGTGGAGCGAGATCAAAGTAGTGGATGTTGTTGTTGACATGTAGACATATGTGTTTGTGGAGCGAGATCAAACATATGTGAGGTAACGTGAAAATATTTTTCATTATATAAAAACCATCAGTCTAATCCATATAAAAGAAGCTGGGATTTCAAGCAACATATTGATGAGTATGGAGGTTGTGATTATGAATCACATAAATTAGAAACGATAGGTTTTTTTCATGTTATACATTGATGAGCATACATGTTCATATATTAGAAAAATGAGTAGGGAAGAAGTTCCTAGAGTCTCATATCGATGGACTTTAGATAGAAAGCTTTGACAATTTTTTTTCTCCATAGAAGGCAATGTTTGAGAAGCATATATGTTCATCGAAGTTTTGATGTGTAGGTAAGTATATAAGTCAATGTTTGAGGGCTATAGATGTTGATCGACATTAAATACAAAAATTAAACCGTCTTCGTTATGGTTAATACTTAATTGTCTTATGTAATTGGAAAATTTATTTTAATTAATGATACAAAATGTCATAGATTTTGACATTAACTGGTTATGGAAATATCAATATTGAGTACTGATTTGCAAGGTAAAAATTAATGGCATTTGATTCATAATTATACAGACTGACAGCGTGACTTGAATTAGGTATAATAAACTTCTATAAGATTGGCTTTCTCATTCTTTTATGTCATACCATACACTCAAAAACTTTGCAATTTATCTCTCTCTCCTATAATGACTGCCATAACTAATGTAGCTGATTTAAAACCATTCAAGTCAATGCGGAAGATTAGGGTGAAGATCATACATTTGTGGAAGCAGTATTCTGCTGCTGGTGGCCTGACGATTAAGATGGTTTTAATTGACTCTAATATATGCATACTTTTCTGTTCATATTTATAATTTCATAAGAATTCGTATTTTTATTTTGCATACATTGAGTTTTGGTAAATTTTTAAATTTTGTAGGGTGTTAAGATTAAAGCATCCGTGAGGAAGGATATGGTGAATCAGTTTGATTCATTTCTTTCACAAGGCAGTTCCAAAATTCTAATAAATTTTGCAATTAACCCCTCCTGCGGTTCATATCGAACAACCATAAATCCATATAAAATTGGATTTCTCTCGCTAACACGCGTGAGGTGTTGTGATGCTTTGCTCGATGAGCTAACTGTTTTTGAACTAGATAATTACAAAGACATAACTGACGGTTCACTCAATAAGGACTATTTAGTTGGTAAGTTATATTAGTAATCCACTTTCATATATTATGCGTGAATACTTAAAATTTATGATTCATATGTAGTGATTTTCACATGTAATATGACTTGTACTATCTGATTTTTGGGATGAACGCAGCTGAAGTTGTATCAGCTAATGGGAAAGACACACATAAAATTACAGTGGAACTTCTTAATGAAAAGTAACCACTGACTTAATATTGTCTGCTATAGTCATACATGAATTTTGAACGTTATAAATTGTTTTATGACTTGTACTATCTGATTTTTGGGATGAACATCTGCCACTGGTGTTATGGGGTAACTTTCCTACTGATGTGAGTGAGGCTATCAAAAGAGGCAGTGATAATCCAATCGTTTGTGTGTTGAGGTTTGCAAAGACTAAAGTTTGGAAAGGTATTTTAAGAAATTCTTTAATATTAGTTCTTCCGTTAAGATACTAAATGATTAAATGTGCTATAATTTTTTGAATAAACCTACACTATCAATCTGGAGAGGAGCGGAGTGTCTCTAATTCGTATAATGTGTCAGATGTCGAATTGAATCCAATTATGCATGAGGTGGAGTCTTTTGTGGCATTGTATGTTTTTTCCATGTCTATAGTTTTTTAATCACGTTTGAACCAAATTCTCATGTATACTTCTTAATGTTAGTAATTTTGGTATTTGTAAAGGTTGCCGAAGGATGAACTTCCATTGGCAATTGTCCAAGCTAAACCTCTTGTGCTGACAAATGGAGTTGGGGATAAGAACGATTTTTGGTCAATACTCCTTGGAAGACCATATCTCAGTTGGTTGAATCCAACCAAGGTTCGTTGTTATTTTTTTTTTTGAAATTGCTAGTTGGAACATCTCATTTATTTTAGATATTGTCTATGTATTTGATTATTTATATTCATATAGGTTGAGAAGTGTATTGTGACGTGCAAAATAGCAACTATTGATTCTGATATGGGATGGTATTATATAAGTTGCAAAATGTGTTTAAAAAGGTACCGAATGTGCCTAACGACACCACAAACGATAGAGAAGATGACGATGAACAGGGATTCCACTACTATTGCGTCAAATGCAATTTGAAGAACCCAAAGTTGATGCCAGCGTAATTAGTAAATAATTATTTTTAGATGGTTAAGCCATTCTTAATATCTGGTATATTGTCGTTTATTTTAGATTGAAGTTGCATTTGGTTGTCCAAGACAATACGGAGAATGTGAAATTCCTACTATTCGATAACCTCGCAATACAATTACTTCATCATCCTTGCAATGAGTTAATTGGAACTAATGCTAAAGAGGTAAGTGGAGCTATATTGTGTTGAACACATACCAATGTTGTGCTATTATTTTATAGTAATCTAAAATTTTTATTGTCAGATGCAAGACCTGGCTGATATTCTTTTGGCTCTCAAATATTTAGTTGTTAAAACCTATCTATTCAAGATTAACATTGAGAGAGAAAATTTTATTTACAAGAATGGTACTTTTAAAGTCTTGAAAATTGTGACCAACACTGAGATAATTATGGAGTTCGAGGAGTTGAATCAATCAAAGGTACTGTAACAGATTGTATATGTGATGATTTTGGTTGATTACGGTCATTTCATGTTTTCGTATTGCTTTTGTCTTTTTACGGAGTATTGGATACTTTGTCTCTGGAAAACTCTTTAATTTCAGATGCACTAGAGGTAAAGTTTTTATTTATTTTAAATGTGTTGGATCTCTTATTTTTTCAATGTGTCTTACTGTGTGAAATGGTACAATTTTATTCATGTATTAAAGACTTCCCTAATGTTGTCCGGAGGGTCGTCCCAAGAAGGTGAAGTTAACGCCATGACTCATGCTATACGTCGAGGAACAACTGTTTTTAACTTGGAGGAACACTATGATGAAATTTCGGTGACAAGGAATCCATGTTCTACTCGGGTCAAAAAGGAAAAGGTTGACAAAAGTGGCTGATGGAAATTAGTTATTGCTTCGCGTTTTATAGAGGCTTTTGTTTTCGTCTTATAGTTTTTTTATTATACTGCAATTATTTTTTGAAGATTTATAATTATGGGAGATATCTCTTTGTTGAACTTCTCGGTTATTAATAAATTAATATAAAGCCTCCATTTTATTGTTTTGTCCATTATTATTAACATGCAAAATTTCTATGAACATACGAAGAGTATAGTGTGTTAGTTTATAATTTGTTTAACTTTTATTTTATACTTAAAATAATAAGTACTCTTATTAAGTTCACATTAGTTTTGGAGTTGAAGCCAAAATTAATTTGATGCAAGGCGGGGAATAAGAAAATTATATATATATTAATTGGAGTTCCATTAGAATTTTTTTACGAAAAACATTCAGTAAGGCAAAATCAGAAATACATTTAACATAGGCATAATAAATAGGTTGAGTGCGTACCAAGCCAAACCTATATGAAATTATTTTTAGCCTGTATGCATTTAATAACGGCATAAATCGGAAAGAAGATATATTCGTAAATTAGGTGTATAAATCAGAAATAATATATATTCTTAAAAATATGTTGAGTTCGCACCAAGTAAATTTTTTTGGGTAATATATTTATTATCTATGCATTTATTCTACAATGTAAACACAATATATTTTTCTCACATTCTAGATCTTTTTGTTATTGACAATATAAACGCTTAACTAATTTCCATTACAAGAAGAACCTAATATGTACATTTATCAGAATATGTATTATTTCCAATATGTCTATGAAAACTACTTTTAACCTAATGTTTCGAAGTTGTATATGACATCAAGTTCATATTCTTTTTCTCTCACAAACACAAACAAAGACTCGCAGTTGATAGATAAAGTGTCATGACAAATTCTGATCAAGTCATTAGCTTGAAACCTTTCAAAGAGAATAAAGGTTAAAGTTAGTCGGCTGTGGAAATAATACTCTGCTCGGGCTGGAGAGAGCATTGAGATGATTTTGGTAGATTCCAGTTTAAGACATTTGTTAACGTTTGATTGAACATCTTATGTTACTATATATGTATATATGTCTTCATCTTTGATATATTAAATTAATGTTAAGCAAATTATTTTGGGCAGAGTGATTAGATACACGCAACTGTAAAAAATGATTTGGTGTCCCAATTTAAAGCATTTCTACATGAAGGCTGCTCAAACATATTGATTAATTTTGTAGTTGCCCACTCATGTGGATCATATCGAACAACCAAACATGCCTATAAGATTGGGTTTCTACCCCTGACCCGTATTCGCGTATGTGAAGATTTACCTCTACGGCTCACTGGTTTCCAGTTAGTGCATTTTCGGGAACTTTTGAATGGCAGTCTAAATACCGACTTTCTGGTTGGTGAGTTTTCAATTTTGTCTACATGTTGTATATTTAATTAGAATATTTTGTCCTGTAAATAACATGGTATGTTTTATTTTGGTTAATCGTTGATGTAATCGGCCAGATTATTGAGGTTAGTTCTATTGTGAATGGAAAAGACATAGAAAAGATTTCATGTGAGCTATGGAAAGAAGAGTAAGTATTTTTTATTACGAAGTTCTATATTAATTCTGCAGATTAATTAAACTATTATACTTTGAGCAAAAGTATTTGTGTCATGTAGAGATATAAGGCTTTCATGTGTTTTATGGGAAAAATGTGCATTGGATGTTATCGATGCAATTCAACTTTGTAATGACCATTCTGTTATTTGTGTATTGATATTTGGAAAGATCAGTGTCTTGAAAGGTACTCAATTGCATTTATACTGTAATATGGATTAGTTCTTATTAGGATTATTGATATTTATACTCAATATGGATTAGTTCTTATTAGGATTATTTTTTTAATGTAAGTTTTTGGGTGTTTACATTTATAAACAGAGGGTCGAATTATATCAAATTCGTATAATATGTCTGTTCTAGCCCTAAATTCAGCAATGGATAAGGTTGTAGCGTTCCAAGTAAGGTACTGTTTTCTTTTCTAACCTTCCAATAGTGATTAGCAGTTTGTTTACATTTATGTTAAATGTATTCCAGTGTTGATTGCTTTTTATCAGGTTGCCAAAAGAATTTTTACCGTTGGCTGTTGTCGAGCCAAAACCGCTGTCCATAGTTTCGATGATCTCAGAAAAGGATGATTATTTTTATTCATACTCCAAGGAAAACAATCTCCAAGGTTTTGAAGACTAGAAATGTTTGATCTCTAAACCACCAACTGTTTAGTTTTTATCTTTGTGCTTTATAATTATATTAGTTTTTAAATGAATTTATTTAGGATGGAAGATGTATTGTTATGTGTACAATAGCTGATATTGATTCGAACATGGGTTGATACTATTAGAGTTGTAAAGTCTGTGCAACTAAAGTGTTGATCGTACAAAATGATAATGATGATGCAGTCATTACTATCCTCGATGGTGGGTACAAATACTATTGTACTAGGTGTAAGATTGTCGATCCCATGTTACTCACAAGGTAAATAAGTTTAAACTAAGTTATGTGTTTGTTTGGAACAATATGTATATGGGCAAAGTCTGATTTGTAAGTGTATTGTATTTATTTTCACAATGTAGGTACATTTTACATTTGGTTGTACTTGATAATACAACCAACATCAAATTACATTTAATTGATAGTGTTGCATTACAATTAGTCCACCAGCCATGCGTTGAGTTAATTGGGAAAGTTACGTCTGAGGTATGCTCACTTACTTTATTGGTTAAAACTTTATATATTTTGCCAGCTTAGAATTTCTAAATGACGTTTTTGATGCTTACGATTTTTATTGATACCTTATTTTTAGATTCAAAAGCCTTCTTCTTTACCTAAATCTTTAACTAATTTGGTTGGTAAGACTTATCTATTTAAGATCATTATCGAAAAGGATAATTATCTTTATCAACACGAGACCTTTAAGGTGCTCAACATTATAACCGACACAGACATGATAAATGAGTATGATGTTAGCTATTATCCTACGGTATGTTAACTCCTACATTTTTACCAAAAAATATTATGGTGATTTCGGTGATATAAACTATTTAGTATTTTTAAATTTTGCTTTCTTTGTTTTAGGGTGGTGAGCACACTATAAGCCCAACGTTTACAAACGTTAACGACCAGTGGTAATGTTTGTCGTTTAAATGTGTATTTTTGATATGTTATTATAATGGTGTTTGAAATGTTAGTTTTAGGAACCCTATTGTACCCGGGGGATATGATGAAAATTGGTTGTTCATCACAGTCAGAACAATCTAAAAATCTGACACCAGCTAAACGGTCTGGAATCCCGATTAAAGATTTGTTGACTGACTTTTCGGATAATAGTGACACAAAAGTTGCACTTACAATGAGGATCAAGAAGGAGGAGAGTGAGCTAAGTGGCTGAAGAAGTTAAATTTGTTGATTCCAAAAAAAAAACATGCTTTTTTAATAGTTTATTTCATTAATTTGATTTTCATGTGTTCTTTTTTATAGTTTACATTTGCATTTCTTAATTTATATAGCTACTCTATTGATCTGCTGCGGCTTTATAACAATATCTTAATCTTTTAGATAATAATCTGGAAATAATATTTGCTTATAGAAAGTTTAGTACTTTTGGAATTTGAGTAAACATTTTGTTATGGAAAGACTATTCTAGATCACAATATTACTCTATTGACTTGAATATTTAAGTTTAGATTATTCAAAAGGTCAGCCTAACAGGTCCATGAATTAGTCGCACTCCATTCCACCATACTAATGCATCTCCACACAGATAATTCATAGCGAACCTAAGTGAGTACTCTGGTGGGCAATCGATAATCTCCAACTTTCGTTCCAGACTTAACTTTCAATTATGTGTCGCCGTAGGATCCACTGTTCCTCCAAAATGTTCCATGTCAATGTTCCTCATCTGGCTCGTCAGACTGTAAAAAATATCATTATAGCTTGGGTGATCCTGGCGTGGTGGTGGTGGCGGTGGGACCTGGACACCATGAGCAAACTGCTGAGCTGGTTCCTGCTGCAATGGAACATGAGGAAGGGGAACCTGGTGATCAGGAATCTGATGATCCTGCTGAACCTGAACTGGTGGGACCTGTTTCACCTGAATATGCGGGCCCTACTGCATCTGAACTTAAGGACCCAGGAGGCAGCCAGGCAAGCCGCCCGAGTGGCTGCACAGGAGGTTGCCCGACAGATGGCCGCAGCTCAACAGATTCTACATAAATCTAACTAAAATTAACATTAAACGAATAATTCAATGTTGAAGCATCTAACACCCTAATTCTGGCTTAGAAAAGAACCTAATAACTAAACAAGCAGACTCCGACAGACTCGACTTCACAAAGACTGAACATATTAGAAATAAATAATATTTATTCGAGTTTTTAAGCCGCATACGAGAAGTTTGGGAATAACCCTCACCTTAGAAACCTGGAAAAGTGATATCTATGAACTCCAACTGCTTAAATAGACCCTAATTCCAAAATCAGGGTGAAAAATTGAGTCAGAATCCCTTCGAACGGTTAAAAACGGGTTTCCGGTGGACAGGTCAAAGTCAACCCAATTGGTCCAAGTTAACTCGGGTCAAACCTTATCCAAATTGAAATTGATTTAAACCAGTAGGTTTTCCTTAAATGAAATCTAATTGATTTTAACCATCGGTTTACCCTAACCGACTTCTACATGATTTTAGCCGACATGTTTACCCTAACCAAACCAAAATCAATTTAAACTAGTAAAACCACCAGTTGACCGAGTCACCAAATTGAATCAACGAGTCGACTCGGCCGAGTCTCCGGCGAGTCACCGACACCGGTCACCAGCGGAGGACGGCAGCTTACCAGCGGTGGCGGACGGCAGCGGCTAACGGCGGTCCGGCGTCGGCGGACGATGTCCTGGCGATGATTTATGGCAACAGTGTGTGAAATGCACGCGCATGGATGACAAAACTTACAGGGGCGTGTGTGGCTTCGTCCGGACTCTGATTACGACACGGTCAATGGCTACGGCTTCGTCTACGAGAGGAACACGATGATGGCCTTGCATGCGCGAAATTTGTAACGGTTAGGAAGTTCTGGCCGATTTACTAAACGGACTAAATTAAGCTTAAAATGCAAGCGGTTTCCGGTGGTTACCTTAGACTATGAACGGTGGTGACGAGGTCAAAGGGTACAATGGCTCTAGCGACAGTTTCCGAAAGCCCACTCTCTAAAAAACAAACAACTCTTTTTCAATTGTCTCCCTACAATTTTCTTACTCCTCTTTTTTGTTTTTTTTTTCTAACTTTGGGTGGAGAAACCAAGGTGGTGAAGGGAGTAATTATTGGAAAATACCCCTTGGCTTCTGGGGTCGTGGCTGGGTGTTAGCAGACTAAACTTTCGACTCGAAAGTTTTGGATCGCTACATTTTATTTCTGATTAGACAATTACTTAGTTGTGCAGTTTCTTGATGATTTTCACTGTCTTATTAGCCATGTGCCTAAAGACATGTTAAGGTATTTTGTTCATCATATCTTGTTTTGATCCAATATTTCTGATGTTTTTGTGTTCTTTTTGTTTGTTGTTGGGCGTTTCAGTCCAGGAATGCCCTCTTGTCTACTTTTTTGTTTCTTGATCAAATTGTTTGGATTGGTAGTGATTTATGTCGTAAACTCATCCAACAAGGTAATTTTGTTACTACTAAGTAAAGTAATATAATTATTAAATCTTTAACCCAATAATTAAAAAGCTACATATATATGTTATAAGTAGCCAAAATACATACAATATATTTTGTTTTACAATATTTGTTACTGTAATATTATATTTTAATTTGCTTTCAAAATATATTTAATTTCCTTTCTTTTTGAACATACTAATATATATTTTCTAATACTATAACGTTAGAAAATAATCAGATATATAAAAATATCTATATAAAATATAAGTTATAAAACATATATATATTCTATAGATTTAGAGTATACCAAAAGAAATTATTAATCTTTTATTTAAAACCATAAAAATGGATCTTAAGGAAATATACACTAAATGTAATTTTAATTGAAAAAAATAAATATTAATTTTAATTAACACAAACTATATGCAAGACTAAGTAGTGGTCCTTATTATGCTTAGTCATTATTTTTAATTACTAATATACAGTAATATACTCAAATATAGAAATTATATTGCATTAGATGTAGTTTTCCTAAATGTTCATAATTGTTTAATTTGTTTATTAATAACTTACCCCATTTTTTTATCAATTACTTGTGCAAGTTGATATGATAATTACCTTATTTTACTATAATAACTTGCTCAAGTTGATAAGATAATTATTGCAAACCAGTTTATGTCAATATAGTTTAATATCTTTGTTTAAATTGTTAAATGATTTATTATGAAAAATACTTCCAAGTTAACGTATATGGCATATATTATATATATATATATATATATATATATATATTCTATGATTGACTCTCCCACGTATTGATTTTATTATATAGCAGTGGTGATCATAATGTGATCTTACAATAAAAAAAACATCTCCTCGATTTATTTATTGGGGAATTGCATTAAATGACCAAAAAAAACTGGTAAATTCAGAAACTAACCATATGGAATACATGGTTAGAATATACGGTATATTGTAAGAGGTTATTTACAAAAGTGGCCTTGGTGTCTTATTTCTCACGCGCAGTGAAACGGGAAAACCTACCTAGTCTATTTTTGTCTTCTACCGAAGGACAGTGAAAAGGCACGAGATAAAAACCTGTTCAGAAGCAAAAGGGGGAAAAATTAGGGTTTGTATCGATTCAGTTAAGTCGGCAAAATCAAAGAAGGTGGAGAGGCAATCGGAACCTCGTGAGTGATTGGGTGTTTGATTTTGGGTTATCTGGTTTCGTCTTCAGCAACAGGCGAGGAAGATCCCAGCGGAGCAGTTGTCGGAGAGGAAGTCCGAGTTGAAGGAGGGATAAGACGGTGAAGGTTGGAATCTTGAAATCCACGAAGAATAAGGTTTGTTGAGTTCTAACCCACAACATTTTAAGTAAATTTGAGGTTACGGGGTCGGTGAACTTCCGCGCTGTAGTAGTCAGTACGAATGTTGGTTTGTTGAAAACCAATGGTCTGGCGTTTTGTTTGAGTTACTAATGATCTGTTCCATATGAGAAGATGATTGTGAAAAACGTATTTGCATGTAGCTACTGCTGTTGGGTTGTGGTGAAAGAACACCATGGTTTGTGATGAATCGATGCGTAATAGCAGAAACTATTGTTCAATGTTAATAAGTTAACTATACTATACCCCTGCTGTAGTATAGTACATGCCCATGTCGTACTATGTTGTTTGTTGGTATATCATCGCTTTTATTCTATTTTATGGGACATGTAAATAGAATAGACTGGGTTGTATGTTGCTTGTTTATTCGTAGAAAGCATAGTTATTTACGATTCGAAAACTATTGCTAGAGTATAGTACAGTCTGTGCATGCCAATATATGCGTAATAGCAGAAGCTATTGTTCTATGTTAACAAGTCTTGCTATACTATGTGGAATTGTATAGGCTAGCATGTGGATGTATCTCCCTTGTTATAGTGAAAACCATTTCAGTTTACTATACTATACGGCTGCTGTAGTATAGTACAAGACCATTTCTTATTATGTTGTTTGTTGGTATTTCGTAGATGATGCCTATGTTTTGTTTAAACGTTTGAGTATATACTATGTTAAATGGTATAGAATAGAATGTGGCTGTATTTTCTTGTATATGTTAAAACGCAATTCAGTTGCCTATACTATACGCCGGCAAGAGTATAGTACACTCCCATATCTTACTGTATGCATGTTAAAATATTGACAAATATCAGACTGACGTTGTTTGTTGGTATTTCTTAGATCATTGTTAACTCACCCTGACACTTTCTCTTCTATACGGCTGCTCTAGTATAATACACTCCCCTTTTTTACTATGGTGTTTGTTGGTATTTGCTAGATGAAGCTTATTTTAGTTTAAACATTTCAGTATATACTATGTTAAATGGGATAGAATAGAATGTTGTATTTCCTTGTTTTTAGAAAAATCATTTCAGTTGACTATTCTATACGGCTACTATAGTCTACTACACTCCCATGTCTTACTATATGCATGTTACAATATTGGCATATATCAGACTGTCGTTGTTTGTTGCTATTTTATATATCATTGGTAACTCACTCTGACAATATCTCTTCCTATGTAGGATGGAAGAGGTAGGATTACCCCCGCGCCTATTTGAAAAGGGGTTTGAACCCACACGCCGAAAGCGCATCAACAACTACTTCAACCTCAGATGGATCGAGGTTATAAAAGAAAGTCTCACAAAAGATCAGAATGAAATGTTGGTTGAGACCCAATTCCGCCAAATCTTACAGATGGGCCATCATACATTTTCTGTGATGTTTGGGCACCAAATTTTATCCCGGCAGTTGGTCACGTCAAAAGAGTATGAGCTGTGGTGACTGCTGGCAGGGAAGCCCATTCGCTATGGAATAGGCGAGTTTGCTTTTGTTACTGGACTGAACTGTAACATTCCACAAACGAACTATCTTAGAAGCACTCGGGGGCCTACACAAAAAAAGAAGGGCAAAGGGAAGGGGAAAGCAGTTCCAGCTGATGGAAATGTTTGGAAAGAGTTGTTCGGTTACGAGGATAAGATTACCCCATCCGATATAATGAAACGTCTGGCCATGCGGGATAAATATAAAGATGAAGAAACAAGGTTGTGTTTAGGCCTTTTGCTGCTTGTCGAAGGTATTTTATGTCCTACCAGTGGGTCAACCAACATTAGACCTGAGGTTGTTGAGATGTTGAGTGATCTTGATGGTTTTCTAAAATACCCATGGGGCAGAGAATCTTTTATTTTAACCATTCGCAGTGCAAAGGGAAGGTCTCCTGCGCAGTATGCAAGTGACACAATAGCTATTCAAGGGTTTGCTCATGCCATGGTTCTAGTTACAGTGTGCTGCTGTCCACAAATAATATGTGAACCTGCTTCGGCGACAGACCTGCTATCAGAAGATGTGCCGATTGAAGAAATTGTTGAAGAAGTGTGTGCTTGTAGTTTGAAAATAAATGTTGTCACCACCCGTAACTTGGAAATAGAAGGGCAGGTATAGTCAGTCTATTATACTTGTATATTTAATTTGTTAGGATATTTAAACTGATTATTCTTCCCAATTGTGCAGGCGAGAGTTAGGTCCATATTATGTCCAAATCATTCTATAGACGGGTTTAGAGATGAAGGTCATGATGTTGCGGTCGACCACATGGTTTCCCTCATTACCTCAAACTTTCCTTTTGAGCACAACAGTTGGTCTGGTGGTGTGAAGGCAACAGATGGTAAGAAAGTTCATGATGTAAGCGATGACGGTGGGTATGTAGATGAAAATATCCGGGGAAGCAGCGATCCAACTGACCATTTCTCACCTGACCGCCTTAACGTCCACAATGTACCCAGTGGCCGCTCTGGTTATGGTCGGGAGTCCAGAGAAGATGATGAAATGTTGAACCGGATGTTGGCGGTCGAGCAACGTGTCATTGATGTGGTTTCAAGTTTGAAATCTCATTTTGACACTGTTGTTTCTAGTTTGAAGAAGTCTTTTGCAGTGGATCATGAAGAAATTAAAGGCCTACTTATGCAGAAACTGTCAAATGAATTACATGGAGGTACTTCTTTCCCAGCTCAACTTGCAGAACAAGCACAATTTGGTGGTGAACAATGTCCGAATGGATTAAATGATAATGATCCAATTGACATGGGCGCAACCGAAGCAGACCATGATTATTGTGGTCCAACACTTCAAACCGTTACATCAACCAGAGCACCATCCCCGGGTATTGAAAGTGACAGAATTGGGGATGCTTGTTTGCAGCGAAAACATGGATTTTCTGACGTAAGTTTGTTGTTCTATTCCATCTTTAAAATGTAAAATAGTATACTTGGTATAAACAATTTATTTGTATTGCATTGTTAACTTGTGCATTTATTCATGATTTAGGTTGGAGGCTCTTCACCCCAAGTTCTGCAAGTGGATCATACGGTAGGCAATACCCCAGTGGGTGCCCCATGCTTGGTTGATGTCGTAGAACCCCCACGTACTACAGCAGATCGGGTTGCATCTGACTGCGTTGATGGGATCATGAAATCCACCCACATAGATGAAGACGTAGGTTTTGTTTTGGTTACAGTGTTTTAGTTACAATTCCAAATTATCTATACTATTTGGGTACGTTTACATAGTATAGTATTGAACAAGTAATGTTTCCCTTTGTTTTCTATTTAGGTTGCCAGTGACGACGATGACATCTCTTTGGCAGCTCTTCGTCGTAAGATGAAGGGGACTACGAGTCCCGGACGTTCCCTTTCTCCAACTATTGCAGTACGTTCGCTTTCCCCTACACCTGGGTGTGGCGTGTCTAATGTTGTAGACGTAATCCAATCTAAACCACTGGTTTTGATTGATGAAGATGTACAATAACTGCTATGTTATTTGATGTGTGTTAGTTGTAGTTATCTTATTGTTTGTCCGGTTGAACCAAAAGTATAATTATTTTTTCTCTTTCTAGAATCAAGTCATTCAGTCCCAAGGCGATGCTATTGGTCCCCTCCCCTTTGCTTTGGAGACAACTTCTGTAAGTGTACATATATATTTCTATATAGTACACTAACTTCTGACCTGTAAAAGTAAGAGCTATAGTCGGTTGCTTCATTGGATGTTCAGAACATTGGTGGTATAATAAGCGTAGCTGTAGAGACCGGTTCTGAGGTAGACACTACTGGCCCTGACTTGACCAAAGGAGTGCCACAGAATGAGCAACCGGCAAAAATCCAGGTCAGAACAGTAACTTTAGGTAGCTTAGATTTCCGCTTCATCGTTCTATACTTGACAAACTAAAACATATATTCCCCTCCCAAATTACTATTCAGGGGGACGGTGATGACGATACCATTTCATTGCCAGCTATGCCTCGTAAAAGCTACCGGCTACGTAAAAGGGTTAATAGGTATACCCCCCCCCCCCCCGGTGGGGAGGATAAAAAAACATAAGTCCAACCTCGTTTCTATAGAAACGACGGTTGAAAAAATTGTTGAAATGGACGCTGCGCAGCCTAATCCGTGTACTAATGACCCAATTGGGCCACTCATATCTGGGTTTTCCCCGTTTATTGGCCTCAATGCGTTTAGAGTTGTTGCTTTTCAAAACGTTACAGAAACCCAATTTTAAGTCCCTTTTCTTGTTACCATAGATATTTCACAGTACTTAATTTTGATGTATCTGTTCTTCAAATCTAGTGACTGCAATGGTGGGGAAGGTGCAATTATATCCAACGATGTTTTCAAGGCTGTTTTTAACGCATCGCGGCCCCTTAGTATTGAGGTGTGTCCTTTGTTATGTATGTACTTCACTTACTATTTTGCTATCTCGATTATTAACCCAACATTTAACACAGGCTGCTGACATGGTGGTCAACTTCATTCGCCACCGAAATGGTGTACATGGCTCCCACCGTTATCAATTCTTACCTTCTCGGTTTTTGGTATCCCTCATCCGTCAGTCCACCCTTGACCGGAATGGCGCCGCTCCCTCAGAAGTTAATTTAGATACCCTATGTGGTGTGTCCATCCCAACCATCCGGCGGTGGTGTGTGGACATTGATGTTATATATTGCCCTTTCCAAATTAATGGCGAGCATTGGGTTGGCGTGGTCCTCGATTTTATCAATTGGTCCATACATGTGCTTGACTGTAACACGACTTACATGCATGCCATCATTTTAGATGACTGCTTACACTATTTATGCCCGGTCCCAAAAAGATACTTCATAGACCACCTTCATATGCCCATTTTTTAGACGCCTTTTTACATAGCAGTGCGGCAGGAGGCCTTGTTGTGGCCTTCCTTTCGACAACATGTACAGCGACGACCTTGACGGTTTCCAGTGCGCTGACATAAGGGTAGCAATAAAGTTATAATATTTCTATTCTATTCATGTTTAATAGAATAGTTTAGGGGATCCAAAGTTTATATTTATTACCTTATACTCCCCATGTGACAAAATGCGTTGCTTTCTTGGGCGGCCAGGTGGCCGCTTTACAGCTGGGGGTAACAGCTCACCACTCATTGATCCACCTATTTCCATTGCCCCTACAGCTGGTACAGGGTAAATACTTTCTTCAAATGCACGGCCCCATGTCTCCGCATAATAGGCTGATGCGACCATAGAATCAGTTGGTATGTTAGCTCTTCCAGCTGATGCAACTGCATGTTTGCAAGGGATACGTAACTCCTCGAACTCTTTGCATGTGCATGTTCCGGTTAGTAGGTTAACCATGTGACACCCCCCTTCCGTCTCTTGCACTTGAAACTCCATCTCGCTAATAGGGCACACAGAGAGGCAAGTAGATGCCTCGAAGTTTGCTTCCACCAGCTTCATAACTTTTGGCGTCAATGTCCCTGAATGACGGGCTGCCTTCGCCCGCCGTATAGCAAACCAAGACATAACCGTTGTTCGAATGTATTCGAACATTGAGATGAGGGGGAATTCTCTTGCTTCTTTCAGTACCGCGTTCCATGATTCCGCAATATTTGAATCCATGATGTTATAGCGAACTCCTTTAAAATGTGCTCGCGTCCAATGCGTGAAACCTAAAGACAATACAAACGAATCAATAAACTATACTATTAGTAACGATAACATAGTCTACTAATATCAATTTCTTTGTACAACTACTTTTTTCCCACCTATATCAACAAGATATGCTGCACATCCCGGATGCACCTTTTGTATTTCAATGAATTTTTTGTTGAAATCAGCCACGGTGAAGGCTCGTGCAGCAGCCCCCATCATACTGGCAACTCTTTTAGATTTGAACCTCGCTCTTATGTTCCTCCACAGATGGACACTGCATGCTGCATGATGTGCTGTCGGGTAAACCTAGGCAGCAACACATTACTATTAGTACTATACTATATTAAATTTCTGAAATAGTATAACATTTAAGATTGATACAAACCTTTTTCAGTCCATTGTAAATACTTCCATGGCGGTCTAATATAAATACCAGCTCACCTGAATCAACCACAAATGTTGTGAGCTTCTGGAGAAACCATTCCCAAGAAGCATCATTTTCGCTATCCACTACCCCAAAGGCAAGAGGGAATATTTGAAAATTTGCATCTTGGGCACATGCTGATAGTAAGCACCCTCCATAACGTCCTTTCAGACTTGTCCCATCAATAACAATCACTTTCCGCATGTACTCATACCCTTTCACAGAAGCACCATACGCGATAAAAGAATACTTGAACATTAAACCACCAACATCCAACTCAGTGTTCTCTAGCATGCAGATGGTTCCGGGATTGGTTGTTTGGAGAAGACCCATATAGGTTGGCAACAGGGCGTAGCTTCCCGCCATAGAACCAAGCGATTTTTCCATCGCAACTTCCCGCGCCCTCCACGCTTTCCAATATGATACGTGGATATGGAATTCATCAAGTAACATTTTACGAATTGAATCTGGAGTTGGACCTTTCTTTATGTTCACGTAACGTGCCTGCATCAGTTCTCCGATTACTTGTGTGGTCGCCAGCTTATGATAGTTTCTTCTGGCATCAACAGTACAACAATGTTGCAGAGTTGCTTGTCGTATTTGGAAATTCCCTGAACCATCAAGCTTGACAGCATATACCCTCCAAGGACATTCCTCTGCAACACAAACTAGGACCATAAACGTAGGGGTTGACCTCCTTGTTCGGAAGTGAAATTTGCGGTTAATTGCATGGATTGCAATTTTAATTTTGCAATCTGACTTAGATTTGAAGACGTGTCCCACAAAAATTCCATCACCTTCATATTGGACATCTTCTAAAGCATTATCGACCCCTGAATATGTTAGGCAAACCCGATGGGTTAGACGAGACAACTGATCGAAAGTCTTTTCTCAACGTTATTGTAAACTATTCTATTAAAAACAAATAGTATAGTACATACCTTCCCTCCCAACACTATTGATAATCGGGGGTGCATCACGCCCAAACAGCGCAGGCTCGCCTGATTTGTCGTTTAACATCTCAAATAATGCATCTTGGAATCTACTCCATGTGTTGTATTGCTGAACCAGGAGTTCTTGCTGTACTGGTTCCCCCTCCTCATCATCCGATGAGGCTCCGTGTTGTGCAATGCAAGCTTCTGCAACTGTGGGTGGGAACAACTGTCTCCGAACATTTCGGCTGCTCTCTTCTTCCTCCATCGGTGGGCTTCTTCTATGCGTCATCCTTGGGCCCGGAGAATCATCATCATCGCTATCTATGTACCCTCCTTCATCAACTGCTATCCCTTTACCCCTATTGTCTGTCCCAACAGGTGGGGTACGAAGCCTTATTATTGATGGTTCCCCAATTACTATTCCACCTCTGTAATATGGTATGGTATTCGGAACTTCTTCAACAGTTGAGTGTATGCCCGTTTCTCCTAGGGGGGGGCATGTCAGGGGGGAATCAGACATGGCGAATTCCTGCCACTCATCATCGGTATCTTCACCAGAACCACCATAGTCTCTTCTTTCCTTGCCTACCCCTGCTTTACTCTGCTGGCCCATTGCTTCGTTGTTCTTCCCGTCCATGCCGAGAACATCAACAACTTGTACTATGGTGACACACAAGTTGACTTTTTCTATTTTTCTTCGCATTTGAACAAACACATCAACTTCATGGTCGTCACTTATGAACTGAGGGGTTGACCCATCACCATCGTCGATCTCAAGCCATTCAGGGTATTGGTAGGATAACTTCAGTGCGGTGTTTCTACTCTCTATCCCTAACCCTTTCTTCACCATTTCAACCAACTCTTCATAGGGGAGTCTCGATTTTAGCTGGATCCACCTATTATCTGTTTCAAATTTCTGGTCAAACATCCATCGGCCGTCTGTTTCGCGGACCCATTGCCCTGTTAGAAGTCGTACGTTGTCCTGTGGAAACATCTGCGCAAGCATGAAAAAACAGAGTTATTCCCATTCTTTACTATATGTACACTATGGAGTAGTTTGCATATCACTACCACCCTATCTCTTATTAAATACTTATATAAGCAAACGAACTTAAACAATGCTTTCATTTCTCTCAGATCTGTAAATGAAGATGATTAGTACAGTTAATTTTTTACCTCATCTTCTCTTCTTTCCGTATTCACTGCTCGGTTGTCTGCATCTTCTGCCATTTTTGTTAAACTCTTCTATACTGAACTTGCAGAATAGAACACAGATCTTTAATGTAAAGCAGCAAGGTTGTTTATAGCCACACAAATTTTAGGCGGGAATCGACTTTCAATTAATAACTTCTGTCATTGTTAGGTTACTGATCTGACTGTCTAAAGACAGTAGCTGTAATTTCTAGGGGTCATTACCGGGTCTATTCTATTTGCTTCTCACGCAGACGCGCCTTGTAAGGCGAAAAGGGGCAACATCTCTCCTTACCTGTCCCATCTATCCTCTCAAATATACACATGGTTATTTCCCTAATTCTATACCCCACTATAGTTATCCCACCAATTAACCCTTATTTATTTTCAATAAGCTAATGGCAATGATTAAATACTAAAAAGCACGTGTTTTTTGTGAAAGACCTACAACCGTGTAAAGATATATAGTGTATCGAAGTTAGGATCATTCGCTTAAGGATGAATTATAACAAAAAAATTGGGAACTTTATTCAAATGATTTTTGTTGATGAAGAAATAAGTAATGATTATTACTAACTTTCGTATGTTTTTTTAATAGTGTGTTATTTTTTACTCAAATTCATTTTTTTTTATTTTTAATAAAATATATTCAAAATTTTAATGTTTTTCATAGCTACTATGTGTGCTAATATTTCATGGTACTCTTAACATTTTTTTACCTTCTAAACTGATAATAAACAAAGTTTGAATGCTTTAATTTGATATTTTTTCATTGACACAATATTTCATTTTAACTCTCTTTATTTTTTCGAAGGTCTTAATGTTACAGTCCTAGGAAGAAATTTCCAAATGTTGTGGTGGTTTTTCCGCTACTCCTTTGTCTAAAAGAAAAGACCAAGAAGAGTAATGATGTTGAGGATCAACAAGAAAATATTAAAAGAAATTCAAGATATAGTGAAACCACATCAGTTGAAAAAGCATTATTTTCATTCCTAAGGCTTTGTCGTATTTCTCTTATTATTATTATTTTTTGGATTTTTTTCTATCTTTTGTTCCGGATTCTTTTAGTTTTTGTATTTTTTATTGGCTTTCACTGTTATTCATTTTATTTGGAAGAAAATAATATGATATCTCTTTCAAAATATGTATTGGTAGTTAGTTAGAAGAAGTGATAATATATCTCTTTAACTATTTTTTGAGTTGCGGAAAGTTATAAGAAAATCAATATTAAGTGTATATTTACACTGTTTTAAATATTTTCAAAAGACAAATGCTTTTAAGTGATGAAAAATTGTCATTGGCTTTTACAAAACAAATATTTCTAACTATTTTATTTTTTTAGTATTGCTTACAAATTCAATCATTGTTTGCAGGTTTTTATTGAATTTTGTTTTTATGTCACCAATTGTGTATTTTATTTATATTTTTTATGACTTATATTGCAAATTTGATCATATGTTTTTTTACATGTGTCACTGTTTTTAACAAAAACAAAAAAATAGTAATAAACATAATGTGACATTCCAAAATATATAATTACAACATATACGACAAACATATAAAAAATCGAACATAGTGATTTATAAAATGGAAAATTCTAAAATTAAACATTATTAATTTCTGTAATATATTTGTGTTCTTCTTTATGTCTGTAGAATGTTCGAACGAGTCACCTAGTACAAGTGTAATTCTCTAGTATAAGTATTAAAAGTACTTATACAGCGATAAAAGTATAAGTTTTACACGTCTGAACTATTTACATCTTTACAAACCTCTCACACCTCTAAAATTTAATGGGGATATGGAGACAAATTTTTTAAAACAGACATGATTTAGAATCAGGTGAAATATAATGCAATTGTCAAGATATCAACATAGTGCTTAGCCCCTAGAAAATGAGCTTTAGAAATCCATTTTTAATTTAATTTTTGATTGTGTTACATAAATTTATGTGCCTCATTTAACATTTCTGATCAGGCCCAAGATGGAGAAGGATCGACCATCTTGGTTCAATTTTGTTGCAAGATCAGGGGGCCCCACTTATTTGGTGGAAGGTGGAGAAATGAAAGCTAACTGTTCAACACTCTCTTTCAATCCCGATGGATGGATGATGAAATGAACCTGAAAACAAAGGTAAATTCGTGAGAAGTTTACAACTGATAATAAACTAGAAATTAAAAGATAAAGATGGATATGGTCGGATGGAAGCTGATGGATGGTTGAATGGTTGGTGGGATCTTTCCGGCTGGTTGTTCAACACTCTCCGGTAAGATCAATGGATGGATGATGGATTGCTGGATAAGGAATGACTCTTTCAATCTGGTTGGTTGATTGACTCACTAAATATGGGATAACACTGGCTACTGACTCACACAAACAACCTATGCTAAACGAATTAATAGAACACAAGAATCACTCGATGCACCCTAAAGACACATTTCTATTCAAAGACTCTCTTTGATAAAAACAAGCAAACTGATTACTATTTCTTGAAGATTGAAATGTGGTTTTTACATAAGCATTCTTTGAGATTATATAGGCTCTTTCTAGGTTAGAAACATGAAAGAAAATTGGTGAAGAAATGACAATAGTGTTGTTTGAGCATTAAAGAAGATAAATTGTAAATGAAGGGGATTTGATGACTCCTTGAATCTGAAAGCTTGGGAAAGAAATAATGAAATCTTGACATGTGTAGGTTCATAAATATCCTCAGAAGGATCTGCTCGTGGAGATATAGCCGTTGGTCATTAATCCCTTAAAAGGATCTGGTCGTGGAGATATAGCCGTTGGTCATTAATCCCTTAAAAGGATCTGGTCGTGGAGATATAGCCGTTGGTCATTAATCCCTTAAAAGGATCTGGTCGTGGAGATATAGTCGTTGGTCATTAATCCCTTAAAATCTGATTGCATCCCGATATGGTAAGTTGATGAAATTGAAGATCCTCTTGATCACATGTTGGCTGGTGTATGGTGGAATGATTGAATGATCTCTTCGATGGTTGGGTGTGTACTCTGGATGTATTTGATCATCTGGAAACTCTCCTGGTCGCCAATGTTTTGTTTGAAGCTGATTGAACCGGTTAGCTTTCAATTGAGACATGTATAGAACTTGTTTAGCCGATTTTGGAAATTGGATCATAACTTCATAATTTCGTGGCCATTTTCCTGATATTAGGCTGTCTGGAAAGCTAATAGATCCATATTTAATAACTTGGTTAGATTTTGTGAAGGCCGCTTCATGTTTGGGATTGAATCCTCTTCAACAAGCTGGTACTCGCTGATCGACAGGCTGGAGAACCTTCAGTTTAAAAAATTCATATCTTCTTGGTTCGGGAAGACTTGAGGATGATTCCAATTTGATTATAAACCTTATTCAGTATAGAAACCAGTAAAATTGGTTTCATGGTGAAATTTCTTCTCGTTTGTGAGATATGACGTTTTGACTGAACATATATCCTGATGAGTCTCTTGGCTGGCTGATTGGTGCATCTGGTTGGCCTCTGGTTCAGGTATCGTTGTTGGGCTTACAACAAAGTTGGCCGGTTTATTTAATTTAGGTGTTTTTATATTTACTTATAAACCCATTAGAGTTAGTTTTTTCCATTTTAGACTAGGGTTAGAGTTTTCTTAAACCAATTACGAATAGGTTTTAGTATTTTTTCCTTTTTAGATTAGAATAAGGTTTATAGTAAGGGTTTTCTAGTCTTGTCTTTATAAGTCAAAGCTCTACACATAATGTAACTACACTCGCTTTTAAGTGAAATTACATGGTCATATCTATCTTAATCACCCAGAAAGGAGACCCTTATGTTTACGTGATATCTAACAGACATTAGTAAACGAGGTTACATTCGTAAGGTAGTAGAAGCAAAACAACACAAGGTAATCCACAACCTTTGTTTGAAGTTAATCAAGCATCCAAGAGCCATAAATTCTCATGGACCATGCCCCCAATCCACCTTCAAGTGATTTTTGGGATGAGACTTCAATCCAATACTGTGCAAGAGGTATTAGAGCTCTTTGAGCTATCTGAGGCCGTATCAAGTGGTATCAGAGCCTCTTGAAGGTGTAGGGTTTGATTTATTAACCTAGATCACATGTTCATTATATATCCAGCAATCTTCTATGTATTCTTATAGAAAACATGAAGGGAAGGTTAAACAACCAGCAACAAGGGAGCTGTTGCAAGGAAGAAGAAAAGAGATCCAGATTCTACCGTTTTATGGAGAGTTTGATCCAGACACATATCTACAATGGGAAAAGAATGTGGATTTTGCTTTTTAGTACCACAACGACACTGAGGAGAAGAATTTACATCTAGAAACTACTGGCATAAGTGGTTATGCACTTTACTGGTGGTATCAAATTGCTAACAACAGGAAACGCGGTGGAGAATTACAGATTTCTTCTTGGTATGAGATGAAGTCCGTCATGAAGAAAAGGTTTGTAGCAAGAGGTATGGTCAAACTGATTTGGAACGGTTTCAAGGCCAATCTATATCAGCCAAAGAACGTGTTAGGACATCCAGAGATGAGCCAAAGACCTACCATGGTCGTGATGCACAAAGAAAGAAGCAGCTACTTCAAACGCATCTTTCTTATGTCAAAAATTTTGGAAGCCCACAGTTCAAGGATGACCTCACGGAAATAACTGATCAATCACTCACTGCAGTGTTACAAAATCCAAAAATGAGGATAGTACCACGACAAGCAACTTGAATTGATGAAGTTGTTATAAGAAGGAACCACCTGAGGAGAAACAAGAGATTGAACATGAACCGATTACTTCCTCGCAAAAAGATAACTCGGACATTCAAATGAAACTAGAGGAGGACCAGTCTCCCATATGTGGTCGTGTGACAAATCTAATCAAGGATGAAGAAGTAGAGCTTCATGAGGCGCTTGTAATTCATAAGGAGTAATCTGAGACTTTGACTGAACAAGGTGGATTCATTATATTCTTTCTTATAGTTTACTAAAGAACCTCTTATAAGTATTCAGTTCAATCTCATATAGCATCTGAGGTTTGTCAAGGGATTTCACAACCATGTCTTTGATTGAGACAGAAGGAGAGATGTGTGATCAAGAAGACAACAACAACACCCTGGTCCAAAGAACAGCCGCCGAGAATCTGAGCTTATGCTATCCATTCATCCTTAAAGACCGTGATTTGAGGTCAAATCCTTTTGAAGAAGGAGAGGATGGTGTGTCCAGAACAAGCAGCAAATAGAAAGAATGCATGTCCTTGCTTAGTTTCACAACTAATCAAGACAATCCGAGATGAGCATTGCTAGAACTTGGGAAAGACGATGACAAACCAAAGCTTAACATGGGCAAAGGATGCAACACAACTCGTCCACCAGACCATATGGAGAATTATTGTCAAGTCAATATGAGGTGGGTTCGTGGTGATACAAGGGATGAACGAGATATACTCTTATTCAGCCACATTGGACTAGTTCGGCCGCCCGAACGCCCAATGCAATTCTTGATCAAATTTGGAGAGCAAAAGGTAAGCATGAGCAATGTCAAAACACTAGCTAAAGGAAAAACACATTTACGGCAGCATATGAACGGTTCCATCCTATTAGAAAGACTGGATTTGAGGGCAAATCCTTTTAAAGGAGGAGGGGATTATGCGATCTGGATCCGCCTTAACTTCAGGGATTGAAAGATCATGTGTGAACCAGCTAGATCACTGTTTAAGGTGTGGCTCAAAAGTCAAAACATTGAGCTAATTGGCTTATTCTAGAAATATTGGAAAGAGAGAAGCTGAGAGCTCTTGATGCGGCTTTGGGACTACTTGGATCAACCGTCAACAATAAGGCAGTTCTAAAACACAAGGAGATGAACGACCAAGACATGATCACTACACCAACAGGAGCTTGCATTCATCATCAACTTGCAACATGGACGATTGGGAGAGAATGGAATGGTCAAAAATGGAACTAAAGAAACAACTAATGGACCCGAGCTGTAATTGGACCAGGAAAATTTTACATTGATCAAGTAAGTCTAAGGAACAAGTGGAACGGGCAAGAAGCTATTTGGGTAGTGCATATGTTGGAAAAGGTTGAACAAGGGCCTTCCAAGCCCAAGACGTGGAAGGATCGACCATCTTGGTTCAGGTTGGCCGGTTTACTCAATTTAAGTGTATTTATATTTTCTTGTAAACCTATTAGAGTTAGGTTTACGATAAGATGTACCCATACAAGCGATCCATGAAGCATTTGAAAAGAAAAGCTAAAAACCTTGCAAAGGTAGAAGGTTTCATAGTTGTTGAAAATTTGACGGAATAAAATCTCACTTCACATAGTACTACTTTGCACCAAAAGTTCGTACCCCAAAAAAAGCTCCAAGAAAATATGAAGATGGTGGTGCCGTACCAACATATGCAGTTGATGGTATTCCATACATCTTATTCCAAATTTGGTGGTTGGATGGGAAATTAAAAAAAAAATTGGTGGTCGAGTCCATAAGAGTTCCATAGTGCATGCACACATATTTTTATCAGTTACTAGGATACATTTATGGGTTCATTTGAAAGATAGCTGGCAAAATTTAGGTGTTGAATTTGCAAACATGTTGAATTATCATATATACATATATTTAACCGGTTAATTAATAAATTTTATTTTGCAGCTTATTTGTTACTCAAGTTGAAGAAGCAATAACACGAATATCCACAACTGATCTGAAAAAAACAGTATCAACACTTTGTGAAGTGGTTGAGGAGTCGGGTACTATAAATTTAAATTTTTTTAATGCCATGCATATTAACCTAGTATAATTCCATACCCTCAGATCAAAGGTTCATGAATAACTTGGTTATCTGCTATCAAAATTACACCTCGTGGCCGAATAGTCAGTGAAGAAAAACCTCCCAAGATTCGTGTATCAATGAAGTCGAAGTAACTGAACAACAAAATGATCTCATCCTTATTAAGTATCCGCATAATCGTTAATGTAAAGATCTTCCGATGCTATAATGAAGAAGGTGAAGGCAAGATTAATGAAAGGGATGATCTAATATGTTTGAACAATATGTTTTCATATATAATGAATTTCATACTAAAGAATGTGTGTTTGTATGTTTACGATACATGTTCTCAACACTTAAGGGTTTGGGATTAGGAAATCATGTTAATGGGAAAAGGAAATTGGGGTGGGCTTAGGATTTAAGAGAAATTGGGGTTTAGGTTGTAATGTTAAGGACCTGAGGTTTACGGATTCAAGCTTTAGGCATTCATATAAAGTGAAAGTGACATGTCTAGGAGAAAAGGCCACATTTAACGCCAAGAGGGTCGTAGTCTTAAGGAATTGGTGATCATCATTGGCTCTCGTTTTCCATGCTCTACCATATACTCCAGTTCTCAGGTCAACCTTTCGGAGGGGTGTCACAAATTAGAAGCAAATATCCATTCTTCAAAAAACTTATTGAAGGGAAGTACCTAACTATACTCATTCTTATGATTGAATAAGTTTTCCCATTGAGAACTGATACATGGATTTTGTATCTCTTAAATCAGGTACCTGTTGAGCTCATGAACAATGCATGCTTGGACTCAACCTATGATGAAGGCAAGAAGCCAGAAGAAAGGGGGATACAAACTTTAGCCACAAGAAAAAGCTCAAAGGTGTGATGAGTGTGAAGCAAGGAAGGCACTGGCGCATGCTTGCCATTGAAGAAAGGCCATGATCCAAGGTTTATGTGTCCCTTAACTTGACCATTGAAGAAAGGCCATGACCCAAGGTTTATGTATACCTGAAGTAATTGCACTTTTTTCCTTAAGTATGGTTTTATCCCAAAGAAGTTTTCCATAGTTAGGTTTTTAATGAGGCAAATACTCTCAGTTCCAATCTTTCCCAAGGATCTCCTATGGTCAAGCTTGAGAGGGAGTGTTAGAATGAATAGAGTAATTGAAGAAGGAAAATGCATGGCTGAGTTATCAAGGCGACTTTGCTCCAAATATTGTACAAAAGAATCATGATCAAGATAATGTTGGTGCAAAGTGTGGAACTCTTTGATGTCGACCAGAACACTTTTAGAAGTGGTTTGTGGCCGTTGGAGCAAAGGTAGGCAAGTTTGAATTCAATTATGAAGAAAGTCACATGTATTGCATAAGGAGAAGAGCTCCTAGACCTGTCACTTTCACTCTCTGTCCAGAACCAGTGTGCCCGAGTCCAGAACTAGTCTACCCCTGTCCAAAACCAGTTTGCAATTGTCCAGAACCAGGGGCTAACCAGCCTGCCCCTGATCCCCCATTATATTAGTTTTTTAGTATTCCCTTGTTTAATCTTTGTTTAATGTTGCATCTGTTCTATCTAAAGACCTTATCCATCACTTAAAACACTTAACAGAATAAAATACAAATTTCTCTCGTCCGATTTCGTGTACATTGTATGGATGGGGGTTCGATAGACTGATTATGATTGTTGTACATTGTAATAGCTTATATGGCAAGCTCTCAATTGTAAACGAATCTTGTTTTGATATAAATAAAATCAGTTTATCCTGTAGTATATCGACTTTAACTCATTCTCAAGTAGACTCTATGTTATGAATCACATAATTGATCAAATTTAATGTTAAAAGAATAAGGTCTTAAAATGGACTGGACAGTCTTCTTAAGTCATGGTATATCCATAGGAACCTAACTTGACTTAGTGTCCGGGTTAAGGTGCTTTAAGTTACTACCATAGCATGCTTGATTCTAGGATTAGTTGGGTTACGGAGATACACCAATGATCCAGCTCGGGTCTGAAGGTACATCTTGATTAGTCTAGGATGCAGTATATGTTGTGGTGGTTTGCTAACATGTTTTATTCCAGGCTGGAAAAATAAAAACTGCAAGGGGAAGGAAATCTAAGGGAGGGGCTGAATCAAGTCAAGCGGCTATTGATGGAGTAGATCCATTGAACCCAAGTCCAATCAGACCTGAGACTGGACAGGCTAATGGGGGGGGGGGGGGGAATGCCATTGGTTCAGACCAACCTTGGTGAGAATCAGAACGAGAATCCCCAAAACTGCGGCCTGGATCAGCATGAAGAGGAAGGCGTGGAATCCTATAAAGCGGCACATAACTCGAATCTACTTGGTGGAGCGGCGGATGGAACTATGGGACGAAGGGATCAGGCCATAGAACCTTCCATGAGGGATGTGTTAAGTGCACTGAAAACTGTGGCGACTCAGATGACCACACTGACCCAAGCTGTCACACCATTGGTGAACTCGTCTATGGGTCAGGAAACTCAGATCTCCGTGGCTCTACCTTTAGTCGATGGACGGGTTAGAGAGATGGCTGAGGTAGTCAAGATTGATCCACCAGTAAGAGCCATGAAAAAGGTGGATTACTTGAGTGTGCTGGAACACATATTCACATGGGAACAAAACACTTCAAGGGTAATAATAATCCGATGGATCAATGGAGGAGTAGGTTGATACAAAACTTCGAATCCATTTGCTTCCCGAATGACTACAAGAAAGAAATTGTGGTCCACTTCCTCGAAGGGGATACACATAATTGGTGGTTGGCACTAGACAAACGCACAGGAGGGCGTTTTGAGAGGATTGAGGACTTTGAGTATGAGGTCAACCACAAGTACTTCTCAACCGAAGCATGAGATCAGCTTGAGGCAAATTTTCTGGACGTAACCCAAGGTCGCAGGATGGTCCGTGAATATGAGGAAGAGTTCAAATGACTCAGACAGGATGTGTGGAAGGAACTCGAGGAGGAAGCGGTACAAGTGCGTGGCTTTTTCTGAGGCCTAAGGGTTGAATTCCGCACCCACTGCTCTGTCCGTACCTTCAGTAATATGTCAGAGTTGGTTGAAAGGGTTGCTTTTCTGGAAGCCAATCTTGATGAGGAGAACCATGTCAGGTCTCACTCCCATCTGTCTTTGGTTAGCAAGACAAGCAACTGAAAGAGGAAAAGGGATCAGGTCGATGAAGCCATATGACTTTGAGAGTCGATCTGAATGCTCCAAGTGAGGTAGGAGGCATGGGGGTGAGTAGAAGCAATTAGATATGATGGGTGCTTGCACTAGATATGAAATCAAGGACCATGCGACCTAGAAATGTCCAAAGATGGACAAAGGACAAGGAAAAGTGACGAGTGATGATTCTAAGTCATGCTACCATTGCAAAAAGACGGGGCATTTCAAGAGAGAATGCCCAAAGTTCCAAGTGGATCAGAAGAGGAACCGTGTGTATGTAGACAGGTCAGCCCAGGGCAAGGGGCAGAGACCATGGCACCACGGGTGTATGAGCTTTCAAAGGAGTCTGGCGAGACTAGTAGCTTCCAAGCGATCACTGGTACGTCACTAAGCCCTGACCTATTTCTATTATTTCATTGCATGGAACATAGAATGGATAGATACTTAGCCTACAGAATTATGGTAGGGACCTTAAGTATTGGTGGTGTGGATACACACGCACCTTCCGATTCAGGGGCAACAAATAGATTTGTAAGCCTCGAGATGATCAGAAAGGGAATGTTCCAGAAGGAACATGACAGGTGTTTTGGCATAGTGAATGCAGCCTGTGGGCAGGTCATGCATTCGCTAGGGCTGGTTAAAAACATTCCGGTTGTGATCCAAGGAAGGAGTATGCCTGTGGATTTAGTGATTGTTTGCCTTAAGAATCATGAGGTGATGTTAGGCATGGATTGGTTGGAAAAATATTGGGCCAGTTTGGAACACATCCTCAAAATCATGATGTGATGTTAGGCATGGATTTAGTGATAGTCTGTCGTAAGAATCATGAGGTAATGTTAGGCATGGATTGGTTGTGAAGCCTATTTGGCTACAATCACCACGACCGAAGTCAAGAAAGGTGTAGACCTCAGAGAGATTCATGTGGTCAATGAGTTCGAGGATGTGTTCCAAACCTTGTCGGGTTACCACTGATCAGTTGGATCCATTCATAACTGCACTTGAACAAGGGACATCTCCTTTTTCTAAGGCACCATATCGAATGGCTATGGCGCAAATGCCCGAGCTAAAAAAAACTTGAAGAGTTGACGGAAAAAGGTTAGCTCGCCGTGGGTTGCACCAGTCAAGTTCGTAAATAATAAGGACTGAAGTTTTTGTCTATGCATTGACAATTGGGGACTGAATAAGGTTACTATGAAGAACAAGTACCCATTTCCATGGATAGATGAGCTGCTAGAACAACTAAGAGGGATGATAGTTTCCAAGACCAAATTGGCATCGGGTTATCATCAGATTCTGATAGAGCCAAGTGACGTACATAAGATAATGTTCAGGATGATGTATGGTCACTATGAATTTGTGGTCATGTCCGGACTGACCAATGCTCCAGCCCCATTCATGAAGATGATAAATGGTATATTCCATGTTTTCCTAGATGAGTTTTTAATCATATTTATAGATGATATACTGGTCTACTCAAAGAATCGAGACTCAAATCAAGGTCACATTCATGTCGTGCTAGGAAGGCTAAGGGAACATAAACTCTTTGCACAACTGAGCAAGTGCAATTTTTGGCAAATGAGTATTGGGTTCCTAGGACACATTTTTTCTGGTGAGGGAGTCTCGGTTGATCTAGAGAAGATCAAATCGATCAAGGAGTGGACAAGAACAAAAGATGCCACCGAGGTAAGGAGCTTCCTCATATTGGCTGGCTACTATAGAAATTTCATTAAAGGATTTGCGAGTATGGCTCAACCCATGACTCGACTAACTGGGAAGGGTCTGAAATTCACATGGTCGGAAGAATGTGAGAAATGTTTCACTGCATTGGAATATATGTTGATGAGTGCACCAGTGATAGCTTTGCCTGAAGCGGATGAACCTATGCAGTCTACACAAATGCATCTATATCCGGGCTTCATTGTGTTCTGATGCAAAAGGGAAAAGTGATTGCCTATGCATCAAGGAAACTGAGAAGCATGAAGGGAACTATTCGACTCATGACCTCGAAAGGGAACTTCATGGTGTTCGCCTTGGATATTTGACGTTTATAATTGTATGGAGCCAAGGTGCAGATTTTTACTGATAATAAGAGCCTCAAGTACATTTTCACTCAGCATGAGCTAAACCTAAGGCAAAGGCGATGGATGGAACTTATGGCTGATTTCCCAGAATGGTTCAACCAGTATGAGAATGATGTATCACTTGGATTAGGGGACGAATCCCTATCAAGTCGGGGAGACTTGTAGCATCCATGATCCTAGATAGGATCATCGGGACAGACCATAAGACGAGGAAACATGCAAGCCGGTCGTAAGGCACAAAGGCAAGCATTCCATGGTCGAACAATAGTTAAGCCAAGAAAATGAAGGAAAAAAGGGAAAAGGAGATGGACCGAGCTAGGGAAAGAGTGAGACAAGCTGGACGGAGCTCAAGCGAGCTGGACAGAGCTTGGGCGATCTAGACGGAGCTTGGCAGATTTCAAGCCAAGTTCAGTCAGCTAAGGGCAGATCGATCAGCTAGTAAGCCGAGCTTATCTACCTGAACAAACTGCAAGGGATCATTGTACACGACCTCGTGATCAGAATAAACACGTATACAATTCACTTGGAGGTTGGATCAAGTTGTGTTGAGAGATGGCCGAAACTTGCTTTCTATCGGATGTAATGAATTGGTTCGACAACCAGAGTGCCAAAGAAGGTTCTTACTTGATATACAGGAATCCTTGGTACTTCCTAAGTCAACAACACACGCAGAAATCTCCATCACCAAGGTGTGGGAAGGGCTTCATGGGATGGAAGGCGAAACATGAGCAACCATGGTCACTGTCGAGTTCTATATTCAACAACTCGACCAAAGATGGTTAGCGCACCACCTTGGGAATGTCAGGGGCAACCCAAAACTCAAGTGGGAGTATGGAGACAATTTTAAACGACCACCCGACCATATAGCGAATTTTCTCAGGTCCATGACAATGGGATTGGAATGGAGTGATCAAGGTTCTATCATCCTACAAGGCTTGGATTTGAGGACAAATACTTTTGAAGGGAGAGAGGATGATGCGAACCTGATCAGCTTTATCAGTGTCCAAGTCAATATGTGGAACCCAAAGAAAGAAACAGCTAAGCTACTGATCCATGCTTGGCTTAATGGACGGTTTCAAGGTCTATTTCGGATGATATATGAAGTTCTGGATATAGAGAGAGGGGAAGAACTCATGATACGGCTTCAAAAAAAAACTTGAACAAGGAATATTAAACCATATGAAAGAGTCTAGAGAGGATGAGTTGATTGAACCATGGACATGTGAGTTAGGCGAACCTGAGCATGGCGATAAAGGTGCAACCTACTAGAAGAGAAACTAGATGGGAATGAAGAGAAAAGCACCGTAGCTCAATCTGATCTACGGAGGTCACTTTTCACGTCCAATTGTGTTTGAAGAAGAAGTTATTCAATTCAAGAGGCATATGGATCATGCTGAATATGGAGATGGGCGAAACTTGGCTTTCTCGGCCCAAAAAGAGAAAGATCTCGATCTAGTTGCTTTCCTGATTTGGCCAATAACTTTTGCACTTGCCAAAGCCCATAAATAGGGTTCTAAACACTTTGTTTAAGTCATGGAAGAGCCTAGGAAGGAGTTGGCTTAAGAGGGGTCTTATCAGCCCATGAGTAGAAAAAATCGACTACCTTGGGCCTTGGTCATTTATAATTTAAGGCTTTTTAGTTAGCTGTAAACCAACTAGCTTTAGGATTTGATGTTTCTTAAACTAATTAGAAATAGGTTTTGGTTTTCCTTTTTAGCTTAGAGTTAAGATTTTCTAGTAAGGATTTTCTGCTTTTTCTATATAAGCCAAAGCTGAGCACATAATGTAATCTCACAATCTTTTAATAAAAACATCAAGCTTTTGGCTTCTTTTTGTCTATGTGGAGACTTCTACCTTGTCCATTCACGTGGTCATATCCATCTATCATCACCAGAAAGTTAACTCTTCTGCTTACGTGATTTCCAACATGCATCAACCTATACGAAGCTACACTCGTAGATAGCCACATGAAAAACAACCTTAGGGTATTCCAAAACCGTTTTGTGAAAATCATCCACCATCAAAGAGCCTTAAAGCTCAAGGATCCATCTCCACCCGCCTTCAAGTGATTCATGGGCAAGAAAGCCTATCCAAGGGCGTATCACAATCCGAAAGAGAGAATCTTGGGCGATTTAGAAGAAATACTTGATCATAATCAAGCCAAGAAGGCAATCCAACCACAGTGTCTTGAAGATCGATCCAACCATGTATACAAATGAGAAAGAGAAGCGTGCTGGGACTTGAACTAACGCATCTCTAAGGTGAATGGATGGACCAGATAACCCATCACCCATAGCTTTCAGGTGATTCGATCGGTTCTATGGTCGATTGGCCAAACGGGTACATCCTTCTCTATTTTTACTTGATTGTTTTTCTTCTTCCTTCTGCATATATGATCGGTGTCTTTGTCTTAGGTTCGAGTAGTGGACCCGGGCTTTAAGGCGGTCCGATCATGTGATCCGATGATTAAGTGCTGGATCCGATAAATCATGAATCATAGCCGAATAAGGTGATCGGCTTATGGCCAATCCTGATGGTTCAGCGGTAAGACGGTCCGATATAGATTCGATAGCTGAACCTGATCGATCTGGTTAAGCGAATTGTGAAGTCGAGTTCTACTAAGGGGATCTTGGATTAGACTTAGAAAGAATCTGATTATATGTTGTATGTATAGAAATCGCTCATTAAGTTATCGATAGATCGTGGGAAGGATCTGGCTTAATTGTGAAGACTCAAAGCCAAGGATGGATGGGTGGTTGATAGACTAAGTAGCATTATTTTATATTGTAATAGCTTATATGGGAAACTCTCTATTGTAAACGAATCATGTTGTGATATAAAGAAAGATCAGTTTATCCTATAGCATATCGACTCTAACTGATTTGCATATAAACTATATCTTATGAATCACAGAATTGTTCAAACTAAATGTTAAAAGTATAAGGTCTTAAAATGGACTGGATGTCCTGCTTAAGCCATGGTCGATCCATAGAAGCCTCACTGGACTTACTGTTGTGGGTTAGGGTCCTTCCCTTTTCTTATTGATAGGAGAGCATTCTTCTCTTTTTCTCCATCAGAAAGAATAGAGGTGAAGCCCTGCAGAGATCCCAAAAAAAATGAGATGTCAAGCGACCCAAACACTAGTGAGCCATTGGCCACCACCTCTGACGACAACCACCACCACCACTGGCCACCCTCTGCTACCGTAACCCAACTTCTCCTCCTCCACCCTGTTTGTCGTTGTTCTTTATATCTATATGGTAAGCCTCAGACTGATATCACTCCAACTATCATATGAGCAACTTTACTCTCTCAAATAAAAGGATCAGTTGTAGTACTTAGGGATCAAATCCACATGGATCGTGGGCACACAATAGATTTATGAATATAAAGATTAATCAAGGCAAGTAATTGCAAAGCAGTATATAGTAGAAATCGATTGAGAGTTGGTTTGTAAACTTATGGGTATAAATTGCTAGATCTAGGGTTTCAAGTTATAGAATTGTTATATATATGCTAAGGATATGTGGTACACCTTCCTAAAACTCGAATACTAAAGCAAGATATTTAGCTATCACTCAAGTCTAATCAAATGACTAAGTCTTTGGTCCAGCTTTTGACCTGCAAGCAAATAACGAGTGTCGACCGATACTATGGTAATAGTGTCGATCGATACTCCGTTATACAAGCATTATCATCCTAATATATATGTTCACTAAGTTAATTTAGAGAGTCTTTTGATCTGCACCTAACAACCTAGCTCAACATAATTATTATCAGGTCTAGATCCTACCGTCGTATTAATCTATATCCTAAGTTCAGGATTCTAGTTAGCTACTCTATAACACAAGCATTGATATCAATTATGATGAAGGATCCTTATGTATCTACCCTAGCAATTCTATAATTAGCAATACATATTAACCCTAATAAAACTCTAGCTCTAACAAAGAAGATTACTCAGAGATATTCAAGCAAATCTTATAGATATGCGAATAGAATAAGGTAAGTAAACAACCGAATTGCAATACAAATCTCTAAAGGAGTCTCGATTTTCTTTCTAAAACTACAAAAAACCTAGAAAATATAAAAGCTTTCTCTCTCTCTCTCTCTCTCTCTCTCTCTAAGAAATAACTAAGAATATAAATAAGAAGGAAATAGGTCGTCCATGGGTAGTCTTGTAATTATGTGGGACTTGGGCTTCATGTCTGTCACGAACAGGGTGTTGTCGATCGACACACTTCCTAAATCTCGACTCTGACTTCTGATTATTCAACAACTGTGACTTTTTCATCATTGAGATCCATAATGCTCCATAATCTCCACGTTGCTTCAAAATGTACCTAGACCTGAAAATACTCCAAAATAGACTCCAAACATATATAATAGTATCTAAAAGTCACATATACCATGGCTTAAAAGTGGTAAAATCCATGGTATATCAACTCCCATACACTTATCCTTTAGATTGTCCTCAAAAAAAGAATATCACTATCTAAAAAAAGTTCAAAAACACAGGGACTCACAAAATCTTTAACTCATTACTATCACCTCTGCAATGTAGAAGCCGCATCAAATAAATGCTAACCTCAGAGGTACTTTATATACCATATCCTAGCTTAGCACCAAATCCATTCTGCCAGCAACTTAGCTAATATTGTCTGACTCACCCTTCCACTAACCTCATTTCTTACATATAAAAATGTGTGAGCTTTACCTTAAGAGTATTGATCACATGACACATGGACTCTTGCTCAAGCAAGTATTTGAACACACAGGTAGCCGTCTCTGATCCCTCTCCTCTCTCTGTTCTCGCTTCCCTCATTCAATGTCTCCTTTTTTGAAGGGTATCATTTTATTTTTTTAATTGACTGTGATATTTTGGACAAGCTTCCATGAATTAAGCCCTAATTGTTTTTGCCACCAGGTCATGTTCACTTCTTTTTGATCCTTTTGTCTTTCTAGAATGTTATGAATCCAGCGTTAATGGTTGTAGACACCAAATCATGTTCGATTCTTTTTAATCTGAAGGGGAGAGAGAGGGGAACCAGAATCTAGGACGGGCAACTGCTTCTTATGTGTAGAATCGGCCGAACTCTAGAAATGTTGGGGTGTCGATCGAAGGCGGATGCTGATTTTCGATCGATGCCTCGTATTTTTTTTCACGTTATGCGGATGTTACTGCACTAGTATGTAGAATTGTGGCCTCAACTGAAAAAGTCTCACGAATGTATGGAATTTCAGGGCTGTCAATCGATCTTGGTTGGGTGTTGATCGATGCTTATCTCAATAGAGGGCGTGTTTCCCTTGACCCCTTTGACAAGGTCATAGAAGTGGGTCCTCGCTGATTAGTGACAGATATAACTTGTTTGTCATCATGTTGCAAACAGCTTCTACAGTAGCCATGAAGGCTCTCCCAAGTAATAATGAAGAAATCCGGTCAATATTAATATCCATAAAATGAAATTCTACTGGAAATAAGGTGTTGCAGATTTGTACCTTAAGGTTTCTGATAATTCCTCGTAAATTTACCTTGGAATAATCTATAAAGGTGAATGACTCGCTGGAAGGCTCTATCTTCAGATTCAGTTGCTCATCCCTAGACCTTTGCATAATGCTGACTGAAGAAAATGTGTCGCAGAGGGCATTAGGGTAGCTGTGTCCTCCAATAGTGCAAGGAGCCACAAACTTCCTAGGATCAGTGTTTTTCTTCAGTGTAATCCTCTGCTTCAGCGTCTCTTTGATTTGATGGAACATAAACTCAATGTCCTCGTCTGACTCTCTGATTTCTATGAAAAACATCCATAACTGGTGGGCCTAATAAGCTTCGAATGGCATGTTCATAGGGATCCTAATCATCCTCTTGGTGAAACTATCCAGCTCTTTCTCATTAGCTTCTTTTCCTAGATGCTTTGGAACCTTGTTCTTCTTTCCTTTAGACCCTTGTCCCTTTGTAGCATGTTCAATTATCATAGGCTCTGGTGCATGTTCATGTTGCTGATAAGTATCTCATGTTGATGCTGGTGATGTCTGAGACGAGTATCTTGAAGCATTTGATCTCTTCACATTAATACTTGGTAATCGCACTTGGTAGGTAACCAATGGTTGCCAACTGATGCACATGTGTTGGTGTAGA
>CAJHQQ010002113.1:0-72355 GCA_905132885.1 Moricandia moricandioides
GATATGTACTGTAGCTAATACAGTGAGACTCGGTCCGGGTTGTATACTAAACAGGTGATTGCCTACTAAACTCAAAGAGACAAAACTATTTACAAGTTATTTCATGGTATCAGAGCATAAGGTCCTTTGACCTAAATTTTTTTTCTTTCTCTTTTCCGTTTCTACAAGATACGTTTACTACACCTCGTGTTTTTTTAAAAAAAAAAAATAAAGAAGCATGGCGGATACTACATCTACGATAACATCATCATCTACCCCCACGATTACCACTAGTACCGACTCGTCCCCCGTACTATCTCCATCCGTAATGATTAACCCTGGAGCTCTCATTACGTCGGTTTTGCTCCGTGGTGATAACTACACGGAATGGACTACAGAACTTTCTAACTCAATTCAAGCAAACAAAAGCTTGGATTCCATTAATGGTTCGTTGCTTAAACCAACAACAGAACCCGAGCTCTCTCGATGGCTTGCTACAAATTCCATGCTCGTCGGTTGGATACGGACGTCTATAGATCCTAAAATACGTTCTACTGTAACGTTTGTCCCAGATGCTCACAAACTCTGGGAAAACTTACAAAGACGATTCTCTGTTCGTAATGGTGTTCGGATCCATCAAATACGAGATGCAATTGGCTTGTGTCAACAGAACGGTCAATCAGTTATTGATTATTATGGAAGACTAACAAAGCTATGGGAAGAACTCGACAATCTCAAAACGACTCGTTCCTGCTCTTGCGAAGCTGCAATAGACATAGAGAAAGAACGAGAGGAGATTCGAGTGCATAAGTTTCTCTTTGGACTCGATGAATCTCGCTTCAGGAATATACGTTCTCAAATCATTGATGAGGATCCACTCCCTGACTTAAATAACGTATACTCTCGTGTGGTCCGCGAAGAACAACACAACAACACAACTCGTGCTGCTGAACTTAAAACAGAAGCTATCGGATTCGCTGCTCAAACCGAGTCTAAACAAGAAACGATCCAAGCTGCAGTAATATCTACACGTTCTCGTGATCCTAACAGACACTGCACTCATTGTTCCCGTAAAGGACATGATAACTCAGAATGCTTTCTTCTTCATGGTTACCCGGACTGGTGGTACGATCAACAAAAATCAACAAATCTATACAACTCGGGACAACGTGGACGTGGCGGTCGCTCTTCTACTGCTGGTAATCGAGGTCGTGGTCGCACTAACTCGACAAGAGCTTTGAGCAACAACACGACTGCATCAGCACCAATAAGCAACGACCAAATCTCTCAAATAATTCAGCTTCTCCAATCTACTCAGCAACGATCCAATATCTCGACTGAAAAGTTGTCTGGTAAACCAAAATTTGATGATGTGATTATTGATACCGGTGCATCGCACCATATGACAGGGAATCTGTCACTTATAAGCAATATTACTGATATACTTCCATCTTCAATCAAATTCCCGGATGGACGTTACTCGACGGCACAGAAAAAGGGCACTATTTTACTTGGCCGAGACTATTACTTAACCGATGTGTTATATGTTCCGGATTTCAATTGCACCTTGATTTCTGTCTCACGTTTACTTAAACAAACTGGATGCATAGCTATATTCACTGATACATTATGTGTATTGCAGGACCATTTTACGAAGACCCTGATTGGAACGGGTGAAGAACGTGAGGGGGTTTATTATTTTACGGGAGTTAAAGCTGCAAGTGTTCACCGTACTGTGTCTAAGAATTCTTCTACATCAGAACTGTGGCATCGAAGGCTGGGACACCCATCTTTTAGAGTTTTATCATCCTTACCATTCTTAGAAAAAATAGGTTTTGACTCAGAACAAGCATCGTCTTGTGAGATTTGTTTTCGAGCTAAACAGACTCGGTGTGTGTTTAAGGAAAGTTCTAGTAAAGCTTCTTCACCTTTCTCGTTGATTCACTGCGATGTTTGGGGCCCTTACCGTATTTCATCATCTTGTGGAGCTAAGTATTTCCTAACTATTGTTGATGACTACTCTAGAGCAGTATGGATCTATTTGATGTTAGAAAAGTCTGAGGTTTCTGGACTCCTGCAACAATTTTTTGCACTCTGCGAACGCCAATTTGGAAAATCAGTCAAGCGGATTCGAACTGACAATGGATCCGAGTTCATGGTCCTTAAGTCTTACTTCAAGAAACATGGCATTGAACACCAGACATCATGTGTTGATACGCCACAACAAAATGGACGTGTTGAAAGGAAACATCGCCATATACTTAACATTGCTCGTGCGTGTCTCTTCCAGGCTCGACTCCCTCCTACGTTTTGGAGGGAGAGTGTATTAACGGCAGCACACTTAATCAATCACACACCTTCCCAAGTTCTTCATGGTAAAACTCCCTACGAAATTCTCTTCAACAAGAAGCCAAATTACGACCAGTTACGGGTGTTCGGCTGCCTTTGTTATGCCCATCGGAAGTCAAGAGACAATGATAAGTTTGGAGACAGGAGCAGGAAATGCATTTTTGTGGGCTACCCTTACAGGAAGAAAGCATGGTTGCTTTATGATCTCACTGCCAAGGATTTTTTTTCGAGCCGGGATGTGGTCTTCTCCGAATCAAAGTTTCCTGGTGTCGACTCTGACGAGTATGTTCGTCCTCCTACCAGCTTCTATGACGCTTCTATTGATGATTGGTTACTTCCAGGGTCTGAATCAAGGGGGAGTTCTTTACACACTCATGACATATCAACGCCTCCTCTTACGGATACAAGTGCTGATCAGAATGCTACCACTACTACTGACCACAATGCAACTGAAACTACAACCCCACGGATTGCACACCAGGATACTACCACTACTGAGACACCTATACCAACCTCCCCATCGTCGCTGGTCTCTGTGTCTCCTACTACTTCTGCATCACCTGAAATACCTTCTCCAGGGTTACCAGAGATCCTTGGTCGGGGCTTACGACATAAGACTCCTTCCATTCTTCTCAAGGACTATGTGACTCATTCGGCTCAAGCAACTAATAAACCCTCTCACGATCTCTACTCCGCCGATCATGGGTATCTTCGAACGGTCTCAGGTAATACTCCTTACCCTATCTCAAGCTTTGTGTCTAACCATGTGTTTTCCGAAAACCACAGAGCATACTTGGCCGCGATTACCAATGATGATGTCCCTCGTTCATTTAAAGAAGCTTTTAAACTAAAAGAATGGAATGATGCGATGGGAAAGGAAGTACATGCGTTTGATATAACTAACACATGGGAGATTACGACTCTTCCTCCGGGGAAGAAAGCCCTTGGAAATAAGTGGTTATACTCGAATAAATATCATGCCAACGGCACTTTAGAACGACGTAAAGCACGCCTAGTAGTTCTTGGGAACAATCAGACAGAGGGAGAAGATTTCACGGAGACGTTTGCCCCTGTCGCTAAACTCTCTACAGTTCGCATTATACTCAAACTTGCTGCAGCAAAGGGATGGTTAGTACATCAAATGGATGTGCATAATGCGTTTTTACATGGAGATCTTGAAGAAGAAATATATATGAAACTTCCACAGGGATTTACATGTTCAGATTCTACAAAAGTATGCCGGTTAAAGAAGTCATTGTACGGCTTACGCCAATCACCAAGGTGCTGGTATGCTAAGTTATCATCGACTCTTACGCAATTTGGGTTTTCCCATGACTATGCTGACCATTCTCTATTCTCCAAAGTATGTGGGTCGATTTGTATCCACATTCTGGTGTATGTGGATGATTTTGTTATTGTGTGTAACGATGCTGCTGCGTTACAAGAATTCAAAGACTATCTCCAAAGATGTTTCCGTATGAAAGACCTTGGGAAATTGAAATATTTTCTCGGCATAGAGGTGGCTAGGAATGACACTGGTTTTTATTTGTCCCAGCGGAAATATGCATTGGATATCATCTCGGAAACTGGGTTGTTAGGTGCTAAACCGTGCTATGTACCGGTGGAACTCAACCACAAACTAGCTGAAGCAGAAGGTCCACTCGCTAATGCACTGCAGTATAGGCGACTCGTCGGACGCCTTATTTATTTGACGAATACTCGACCAGACCTTGGGTATGTTGTTCATATATTATCTACATTTATGCAGAAACCACTATTGCCCCATTGGGAGGCGGCACTCCGAGTGGTCCGATATCTTAAAGGCTCTCCGGGACAAGGCATATTCATGAAAGCTAATGATTCCCTGCAAATAAGCGCCTATTGTGACTCTGATTGGTCAGCATGTCCGGTTTCTAGGCGGTCTCTCAGTGCGTATATTGTCTTTATTGGTGATTCTCCAGTAACATGGAAAACAAAGAAACAAGATACAGTCGCCTTATCGTCAGCAGAAGCTGAATATCGTGCAATGTCTATTACACTTAAAGAACTGAAATGGTTGAAGCAACTCTTCGTGTCCTTTGGTCTTTCACATCCGGCCCCCATGCGTCTCTTCTGTGACAGCAAATCTGCTATTCATATTGCAGCAAACCCGGTGTTTCATGAACGTACTAAACATATTGAGAGGGACTGTCATCATGTACGTGATGCAGTGCAATCGAAACTTATCACTACTGAACATGTTCCATCCAAGGGTCAACTTGCCGACATGCTCACTAAGGCTCTTCCTCGACCACTTTTTGAAGATCTTTTGTCCAAGTTGGGTGTTCGAAATCTCACACTTCCAACTTGAGGGGGAGTAATAAGATAACTCCTAAGTTAGTTAGATAAGTCCTAATGTAGTTTGGATAAGGATCAACTTATGATATGTACTTAGCTAATAAGGAGACTCGGGGTTGTATATAAACAGGCGATTGCCTTACTAATAAAGAGACAAAAACTATTACAAGTTATTTCATGTTCCTCTCGATTTTTTTGGTCACCATTCAAAACTCAAATCAAATCAAATAATTTGAACAATACCATCAGTCATGTGCTTCACATCCTTTTCCAACAAAATGATCAGCTCCATCCAGTACCATTTTCAGATATGTGGTATATAATACGAACTTTGATGTGCTGAAAAGGTTGTGGTTCTCCAGACAAAGGCACATAAGTATAATTAAACTTAGGTGGTGCTTTAGTAAGCCTTTTTATAGTGTCGTGAAGTAGAAGAACATCTTCTCTCGCAGAAGCTAAGAACCAGTGCCATTATTGCCAATAATTTATTGGCCCGTTTCTGAGTTAAGCCACATGCTGAAGAATCATGGGCAAGGCGAGGCTCATACCCGATGGCCATTCCCAACCGGTCTTCCCGTGATATGTGTACATAAGGTTTGTGCTAGGAATGACGTATGCATATTCTCATAATCTCTACTTAGTACCAGCTTGATCCACGTCTTCACGAGTCTCAGTATATTTGCTCCATACCATACACACTTATATATAAGGCCGAGTTCATCACGTTAAATGTAATTAAGTTCCTGTTCAGTCAAGTCTCTTACGTCCTGTGCTATCCTGTTACTGTAAGGCTGGCTGAATAAGTCTATAACAGTTGTTGACTTCTTGGAGAAGGTTGAACATCATCAAGAATATAACACTGTTTTGTTTATTACTAGCTATTAGAAGAATACAATTTTCTATACGTTTATTTGTTTCCATTTACACATAATTTATAGTTCCCAAAATTAAAATAGTCCGAAAACTTCAACTCTTTTCTAAACAGAAAATATATATAAGAAAATAAAATAAATTTATTTCGTTTTATTTATAAAAATACTTTCACATATGAAATTAACTAGCATTCTTCTCAAATTTCAGATAGATTCCATTCATGTTATCCTTTTCGTTTTTACATTTGCTTTGTCACTGCAAGAATTATTTCTTTAGAAAATGTCAACTGTTTGCAGGAATAATTATATAGATTTATAAAAAGATATTGTACATTATATTTGACGGTTACCTGATGTCATAAATATATATCATGGCACTACTTTTTATTTTATGTTTTGTTTGAAGAAAAAAGAAGAAGAAAAGACGAGAGCTACACGTCAAAAGCTAACGAGAAGGTATTTACTTACTTTAGATTCGCAACAACATAAGTACACACACATTTTAAATACGTCATTAATATTAAATTAAAACGAGCTTATTATGGTGGGTGGGGTGCGACGTAGACTAATATTTACCTTCTAGCTAGCCTTTTACTTAAATTCCTATCTACAAGTACTATAAAATAGCCAACATTTGAATATATTCCTTCAATGTTTTGGTTTATTTTACAAAGATTAAAACATTTAAATTTATTTAAAAATATTTTGCAGATTTAATTTTAAAAGTAATTAGTTAATTATAAAAAACAGTAAAATTTTATTAGTTACACAGTTTTTAATAAAATTAAAATTAATGTCAAGATCTGAAAACATATTCTAAAATATTAAAATATTTAATATTATGAAACAATATAAATTTTGTAAAATATTTTAAAAATGAACGAAGAAAGTAATAAAGTTGATTAAAAAAGTAACAGTATATTAAAATTAGAAGTCCAACGACCACCCAAATAAAATAAAAAATAAAAAAGGAAAAAAATCCAAATGAAAAAGGAAACTCCTTAAAAAGAGACAGCATCAGAACTCATCGGCATAAATAGCCCCCCACGTCTCTCTCTCTCTCTCTCTTTCGTCTCGCTCCTTCCTCAAAAGTCAATTTCAACACAGGTAACCACACTAATCAAACCTTCCTTTACATTATTTCCTCTCTCTCTCTCTCGCACGCACGCGTGCCCATCTCTCCACCTGGAGATTCGCCTCTCAATCTCGATCGATTTAAATTTGAATTTTCGATTTTTAGATCTGTAGTTTTTCGTGGATGACGATGTTTTGTACCAAACCCTAATTCTCGTTTTGAAGTGTTGCATGAGTGTTTAGTGCTGAGATCAGAGGCTATGTCGTCGCTCAGCAGAGAACTCGTCTTCTTGATTCTCCAGTTTCTCGACGAAGAGAAATTCAAAGACACTGTTCACAGGTCAAATTTCAATTCAATTCCCTTTTAAAGTTCAAAACTTTTTTTGGTAACAGTTAAGAGGTTTGGTTTGAGTGTGCTGAGGCTTTGTGTTTGTGTGGTTCTGTTTCTTAGGTTGGAGAAGGAGTCTGGGTTTTACTTCAACATGAGGTACTTTGAAGACAGTGTAACCGCTGGTGAATGGGACGATGTTGAGAAGTACCTTTCTGGTTTCACTAAGGTTGATGATAATAGATACTCTATGAAGATCTTTTTCGAGATTCGTAAGCAGAAATACCTTGAAGCACTTGATAAGTAAGTCTTCTTGTTTTTCTATTTCAATGCCAAAGATTCATGCTTTGTTGTTGAGTCCAGAACTAATACTCGCTTTTGTTTTTTTGTAGGAAAGATAATGCCAAGGCAGTTGAAATCCTTGTTAAGGAGTTGAAAGTGTTCTCCACGTTCAATGAAGAGCTTTTTAAGGAGATCACCATGCTTTTAACCTTAACAAACTTCAGGTAGTCTTTACTTTCTTACCCCTTGTATTATGTTTGTATGAAATGGAGTATGAATGAGATAAGTTTCAATGAAAATGTGTTTCTCGCTTCTTGTTAATGAGTTGATAATTGGCTTCGTTGGCCACTGGATTGTTATAATCCATTTACTTGTAACTTTTTCAAGGGAAAATGAGCAGCTTTCAAAGTATGGGGATACCAAGTCTGCACGGGGTATTATGCTGGGGGAACTCAAGAAACTGATTGAGGCAAATCCTCTCTTCCGGGACAAACTTCAGTTTCCCACTTTGAAGAATTCAAGATTGAGAACCTTAATAAACCAAAGGTAGGTTTATCCTATGGTACATTCTGTGTTCTTTTATTGTCTCTCTCCCGTTTCTCTTTCGGTGGGCAAACTAACTGAATGTGCTTCTGCTATAATTGTAGTTTGAACTGGCAGCATCAGCTTTGCAAGAATCCAAGGCCTAACCCGGATATAAAAACACTCTTTATTGACCATAGTTGTGGGCATCCAAATGGTTCACATGTTGCTTCCCCTGCAACTAATCATTTAATGGGTTCAGCCCCTAAAGTCGGTGGCTTCCCACCATTAGGGGCTCATGGTGTAAGTGTTCTAAGATATAACTGCTTGTATTTGATTAGTTTTTAGCACAGGAAATATAATACATGCATATCTTTTGTTTCAGCCATTTCAGCCAACACCTGCTCCTCTTACAACGTCGCTTGCAGGATGGATGCCTAATCCATCTGTATCACACCCTACTGTTTCTGCTGGGCCTATCGGCCTAGGAGCCCCCAACAGTGCTGGTAATGTTATCATGACTAATTTTAATTTCTGATTTATCAGTGACGGAGATATATTATACCGAGAATATTATTTAGATGACTATCGAAGTACCATCCCTTGTTTATATTACCATTAGTTGTGTGGTTATCTGTGCTTCTTGTACTGCATGCAATATGATATGATATATTTACGAGTCACAGTGTTCAGATTTGTGATAAACTGCATCTATGGCGGATAATAGATCGAGAAACATATGTTCATATGTGCCGTTTTGTTTGCCAGCACAATATTCTTGTTTATGGATAATAGGATTCAGAAGCAAAATATTTTATGTTATGTTAGATGAACCTTTAAATGTCATTTTACATCTGAAATTTCTTCTTTATGCCATTTTATGTAGTTCATAATGTGGAGATCTCATTATGTAATAGTATGTTTTCCAGTTAGATACTGCATCATAATCTGTATTCATCATTTCCTCCTTACAGTGTCTATGCTGAAGCATCCCAGGACTCCTCCGACTAATAGCCTAGCAATGGATTATCAGACAGCAGATTCTGAAAGTGTATTGAAGAGACCCAGACCTTTTGGTATATCAGACGGGGTATTAACGGCTACTTATTCATTTTTCACCTTAAGGTTTCATCCCCAATATCATAAAAGTTCACAGTTTCCTACTTTTCTTTGAACATTTTACAGGTTAATAATCTTCCAGTCAATGTCTTGCCGGTCACATATCCAGGGCAAAGCCATTCTCATGCAGCTTATTCTACTGATGATTTACCCAAAAATGTTAGCAGGGTTTTGAGTCAGGGTTCTGCCATTAAGAGCATGGATTTTCATCCTGTACAACAAACTATGCTTCTTGGTTAGTTTTCTCCACCGTAGCATGCATCACCTATTATTTATGCTGGTTTAGACCATAGTTGTTTCTGACAGCATGTATTTTTATCTTCTCCGAACAATAATTTGATTTATCTTGCTTTTAATGTTGGATTTGCATTGGTTTCATAGTTGGCACCAATGTTGGTGATATTGCAATATGGGAGGTGGGTAGCAGGGACAAGCTTGTTTCCAGAAGCTTTAAAGTTTGGGATCTTGCTGCCTGCACTGTGAATCTGCAGGTATGGTTCATCTTTTTAATGACATATTGTAACAGTTAAAAGTGAGAAACTTATCAAGGTTATAGCTACTTAGCTAGTTATTTGAAATAACTCATTAAAGGTTTTACTATGGCCATATACTATATCAAGAACATCTTTTCCTTTTGCTTACCTGTTGTTTGGTCTCATTCTTGTGCATAGGGTTCACTTGCTAGCGAGTATACTGCAGCAGTAAACCGAGTTGTTTGGAGTCCTGATGGAGGTCTTCTGGGTAAGCCATTCTGTGATCTTCCTGTCGTATTGTAAAGTCAATTACTTGTGTTCCTAATGGGTTTAGTGCTGGTTATCGTATAAACGTTGAGGTAAATCTAGCGCTTATAACGTCTACCTCCTATTTCAGGTGTCGCATATTCTAAGCATATTGTGCATGTATATTCATATCATGGCGGCAGTGATTTACGGAATCATCTAGAGGTTTGTCCCTTACTCAGGACTTTGTATTTGGTTGAGTTTGCACCAACCTCTGTATCTTTTCCTAGTCAGTTACCATTCAGCTTATATTTTGCTCTTTTTTGAAGTATTATTGTTATATGTGGATTACATCAGTGGAAGGATGTATAATTCCGTGGTTTATATATTATATTCTACTATTATTGTCTTACTGGCTCGGGTCCCTATTTATGTTTGTCATTGAGCAGCATTCTTATATCTCTGTTGTTTATTTTTTGTTTGTTTACCGTTGTAGGTTGATGCTCATGCTGGTAACGTCAACGATCTTGCTTTCTCCCTACCAAACCAGCAATTGTGTTTTGTGACTTGTGGAGAAGACAAGACAATAAAGGTTTGAATCCCGGAATATGTTTTCAGAGTTGGGTAATAGGAGCATCCTGCTTAGATACTTTTTATACAGGTCTGGGATGCTGTTACTGGAAATAAATTGCACACATTTGAAGGTCATGAGGCAGCTGTTTATTCCGTGTGCCCACACCAGAAAGAGAATATTCAGGTAATGTAACGCCTCTTGTTCTTTATTCTAGGGCATTCCATAAAACGAAATCATCATGTTGCCTAATGTCGATTTGGAGTTTTCTGCTCAACTAGAAACTTCTATCTTAAGACAAGATTATATTATTTACAAAAGTACAAATACATGTACATATATCATTAAAAGGTTGCCACATTCTGTTTCCAATCAATGTATAAGCTTGAAATTCACTTTCTTGTGATAATATCTTGTGGTTTGCTGTATAGCTTCACTTTTGCTCTCTTTGCCCCTTGAGATCGTTATGATGGAGATTTTTTTTTGCTTTCTGTTAGTTTATATTCTCAACTGCCGTTGATGGGAAAATAAAAGCTTGGTTATATGACAACATGGGTTCTAGAGTGGATTATAATGCCCCGGTAGATCTTGCACGGCAATGGCATATTGTGCTGATGGAACTAGGTAAATGACTCCCTGCCATCCTTTTATGCTAACTTATCCATCCTTTAACTCATATCTCTTTTATCTTCTCGTTTGTTGTAGATTGTTCTCTTGTGGTACTAGTAAGGAGGGAGAATCCTTCATTGTTGAGTGGAATGAAAGTGAGGGAGCTGTGAAGCGAACTTACCATGGACTGGGAAAACGGTCTGTGGGGGTTGTTCAGTTTGATACCATGAAGAATAAATTTTTGGTAGCTGGTGATGAATTCCAAGTCAAATTTTGGGATATGGATAGTGTTGATCTCTTGACTACAACGAATGCAGACGGGGGATTGCCGGTAATGTTCTATAGTGATCTCAGTTACTTCTAGGTTTAAATGACCTTAAAAGGAACGATTACTAACGTAATATTTTCAGTCTTCCCCTTGCTTAAGGATCAATAAAGAAGGAACTCTGCTGGCTGTTTCAACTACTGAGAATGGAATTAAGATACTAGCGAATGCTGAAGGTTCCAGAATTTTGCACTCCATGGCAAACCGTGGCCTCGAAAGCTCTAGAGCTCCTCCCGGGTCAGTTGCAAAGGTAAAAACCTGTCATCATATCTTATATGTTCTGCTATATCTGGGTGCTATTGCATGAACAAAAAAAAAACTGAATGTGCATGATTTTTTTAACAGGGTCCTATAGTAGGAGCATTTGGGACCCCAAGTTCAAGCACGGGAATGAGTTTATCAATGGCTGACAGAAGTGGACCAGGGGCTTCTGTTACTGGAATGGTAATCCCACCTGTGAAATGTTATAAGATATTTTGTTCGGTTGGATATCTAATATCGTTTCTCTAGTGAAGTTGGCAAGAGATCAAAGTGTAACTGTTACTAGTTCATTCAAATGCCACAAAGGCAAACATTGATTCTTTCTTGAGTTCCTGCTAAGTTTATTTCAAAATCTTTTGGCTTTAGAATGGAGATAATCGCAGTCTGCCAGATGTCAAACCACGAATCCCTGATGAGGCAGATAAATCAAAGATTTGGAAGTTGACAGAGATCAGTGAACGTTCTCAGCTTCGTACGCTACGGCTTCCTGACAGCCTGATACAAGCAAGAGTATGTATCCAAAATATCCCAACCACGACTCTCTCTCTTCTTATCTTTTGTCATGATGACATCTTGTTTCTTGGTGCAGGTTGTTAAGTTAATATATACAAATTCTGGAGGTGCTATATTGGCATTAGCAGAAAATGCTTTACATAAACTATGGAAATGGCAAAAGAGTGAGCGGAACATTTTGGGAAAGGTACATCAGATCCGTTGTGATTCAACATGTAGTGGTGATTCTGAAACTCATAATTATATGGTTTTTACTTGTTTAGGCCAATAGCAATGTCCCACCACAGCTTTGGCAGCCATCTAGTGGAGTTGTAATGACAAATGACACACGCGAGGGAAACAAAGAAGATGTAGTTCCATGCTTTGCCCTCTCAAAGAATGATTCTTATGTCATGTCAGCCTCAGGAGGAAAAATATCCTTGTTCAACATGATGACTTTTAAGGTCCCTCCGTTTCTGAGTTATGTCTGTTCATCTGTTGGGCTACAAGCTTCGCATTTACTTACTTATTTTTCTTTGTTTGCTTTGCAGACGATGACGACATTCATGGCGCCTCCTCCCGCAGCGACTTCCCTCGCTTTCCATCCCCAAGACAATAACATTATTGCTATTGGAATGGACGATTCTTCTATTCAAATCTACAATGTCAGAGTGGATGAGGTATCTTTAATTGAAAGTGTTAAAAGACTTTTTTAATCGGTTTTCATAGAAACAACTGTTCCAGACAACTTTTGGTTGGTACTGATTCTTGTAGGTTAAAAGTAAATTGAAAGGTCATCAGAAGAGAGTGACTGGTTTAGCATTCTCAAACGTTCTGAATGTACTTGTTTCGTCTGGTGCTGATTCCCAGGTATGCTTATATGCTGCATTAGCTCCAATTATTTTCAAATAAAGATCTTGTCACTGCTTTTATCTGTAGATATATCTGTTTTCCGAAGTTATTTTGGTTTTGTGTGTTTAGCTTTGTGTATGGAGCATGGATGGATGGGAAAAGCAAGCAAGCAAACAGATACAAATTCCCAGCGGGCATTCGCCAAACCCACTTGCTCATACACGCGTTCAGTTCCATCAAGATCAGACACATGTTCTTGTTGTCCATGCCAGCCAGTTAGCTATATATGAGGCTCCTAAATTAGAGAGCATGAAGCAGGTTCGTTGCTACATCCATATCTCTCGAGCTTTGCATTAAATGTTTTCTTAGGCGTGATCATTTCCTTTTCTTCTGGATATAGTGGATCCCGAAGGAATCAAGTGGTTCAGTGACAGATGCTGTATACTCGTGTGATAGCCAGTCAATCTACGCTGCCTTTGATGATGGAAGTGTGAGTATCTTGACGGCAACAACATTGCAACTGAAGTGCCGTATTGGTCCCAATTCATATTTGCCTTCAAACCCGAGGTAAGAACCCCTCTCCTCTATTTCAGCTTTTGTCAGACTTATCACCATATGCCAACACAACATTCATAACATCGTCTCTCTGTTGAACAGCTCGAGAGTATATCCAGCGACCATTGCAGCCCATCCCTCTGAACCAAATCAGTTTGCAGTTGGACTAACCGATGGTGGGGTTCACGTGGTCGAACCACCAGGACCAGAAGGGAAGTGGGGGATGTCTCCACCGCCAGAAAACGGTGCAGGACCAAGCATCTCCTCCGCACCAGGATCAGATCAACAGCCAAGGTGAGGTGAGGTCTGATTCAGCTCTGCACCATGATGCAGCCTCCCAAGTTATTATTTATACACTTTGAGAGGAGAGCTCTAGGATTGTAGGCTATATATTGAGAGGAGAGCTCTGGGATTGTAGGCTATATATTTAGTCATTCATAGTAGGTGAAAGGTGAAGCAGTAGTGTCTTCCATTAAGTAATTGTAGTGCTTTATTTTTGAATGGTTTCTTTTGAGATTATTCTTATCATCAAATAGTTTTTTTGAGAAATACCCTAGTATAATTTAAATAACTTTCAAAAAAATAAATAGGTTTCACTAAAAAATGTAAGTATATTCTCTTAAAGTTAATTAATCTAGATTTAAGTTTAAAATTATGGAATAAGGTTTTGGAAGTTAAATTTAAACTTAAAAAAATAAAAATAAATATTGAAGTTTTTAAAATAAAAAAGTTAATCTCAGTCATTCTTTTATTAAAAATTATCTTGGCGATAATTCTTTTTTTAGAAACATTATTTGAAAGAATTGTGCTAGTTTCTTTCCCAACCGTATGTTTTTAGATTTGGTTTGTAGATAAAAACTGATTAGCAAATTCAAAAATGCTGAATGGTGGTGTTCTTTGAGGCTTGCCAGTGACAAAGCTCTATTTGTTGTAAGTTGGAGATGCAGGAGGAGCATATTGATTAAGTTAGGTAAGGAATTAGCTATTAAAAACAACAGTAGTATCTCGAAAGTAAACAAAAATAACACAAAAGCAAGAGAGAAAGAGAGGTCTCATTTGGGGGAATTTTCTAAATAGGTTTAAGAACCTCAAATGATATTTATATTATTTTTAGTTGTTTAACTTTATCTAAAATCTTAAATTAATTTGTATAACAAAATTACCTTACGATACTAATATTATTTTAGATACTCTTTGAGGTTCTTGTCAATGAGATTTATTCATAGTTGGAGATGCAGGAGGAGCAGAATTAGAGAAATTTATTAACATTCTAGGAGTTAGTTTATCAGGTATTAAGAATAAGACCGAAACTATTCTCTTCTTTTGAGCTACTAGGTAACTTATAATGTTAGTGGCCAAGCAAATGGCCTCAAGAAACCAGCACTAAAAGCATTTCTAATTGAGGTATCTAACTTTGGAGATTTTAATGTATATATATATGTATATATATTTATATTAATATTTAATTTTAAAAATTTTAAATTATGAAAAATTCAATCAAAAGTATTTGGAATGAGATATTTTTAACTAGGTTTTTCGTAGTTTTAAAAACTACATAATAAAATATTAATGTATATATATATATTTTTTTTGAAATCTTCAAAGATAGATATCTTATTGGAAATGTTCTAACGTCAGGAATTCTAAAATAAAATATATTAATATTAATATTAATATTTAAATTATATAATTATATATATTTATTATTAGTACCTGTTGAAAAATTAACAAAGTGACACCTGCTCTTTTAATATCTTAACAAGTTCTCAAAAATTCTGAGAACTTTTATTTTTTCTCTTTCATGTTTTTATGATTTTATCCTTTTCTTTTGAGAATTAGAGAAAATTATTAACATTCTAGGAGTTAGTTTATCCTAACAGAAATTAATCAGTTATTAAAGATAAGACCGAAGCTATTCTCTTCTTTTGAGTAACTTAATGTTGGCCAAACCACTAGCCTCGAGAAACTGACAGTAAAGTCTAAAAGCATTTTCAATGAAGATTTTTAACTTCTGGTTTTTCAAAATACATACATTTTTATGTATATATTTATATTAGTATTTAATTTTAGAGTTTTTAATTTTACGGGAGACTAAGAACTTTAGAATTAAATACTAATATAAATGTATATATAAACATATATGTATTTTGAGAATTTTAAGCTAAAACTCCTATTGAGGGTGCTCTAAGAATAAAAGGTGTGAAGGGTTCTAAAAGAAAAATATACTATATTAATAATTAAACTATATAATTATATATTTATTTTTAGCACCATATTTAAAAGTTAACAGAGTGACACCTGCTCTTTTAATATCTCAACAGGTTCTCAAAAATTCTGAGAATATTTATTCTTTCTCTTTTATGTTTTTATGATTTATCTATTTTTTTTTTAAATGAGATTTTTTCCTACAAACTACCGTTAGAATTGATCTAATTTCCGCCATTTGACTCTAAAAGTATAGTCTATAACTGTTTGTATTCTATGATATGATGTTGTTGGCTGAAAGGGACTATACAAAATAGAGTGTTTTACATTAAAGATCACTTTCTATCTTTTTATTACATTATAAGACACATTTTACTACTAACATACTTTTTTGTGACTAGAACCAAACTATTATTAACTAAGTTAATTTATCTAACCAAAAGTCACTTGTATTATCTTTATTCTTTTCTCTGGTCATCATCACGTGTGTCTTCTTCCTCCTTGAAGAAGTGTGTCTTTTTCCTCCTTGAAGAATATGTTATGCTTTTTCCTCTTTTTTTATCACATTTTTTGTTTGCAAATCATTTTTTTAACCATCATAACTTTTTTTTTCTTTCATTTATGAATCATTAACTTATTATTTTTTATGATTATATATCTACAGATCCAAAAAGTCCATGGATCTGATCCGCTCTCCCTTTTTCTCACTTCCCAAATTTGTGACGAAGCAGAGACACACCGAAAGAAGCGAAAAATTGGTGGTGGATCTTTTTTTGTCATCGACACATCTTTTCCAATTTGTTCACGTCTTTGATTCGGGTATGTAAGAAACAAATTGACAAGAAAAAAAATGAAAGAGAAAACTTGTTATTGTTGAAGTGTTCTTGGTAGATATATCAGAAAGTGAAAGACAAAGAAAAATCTAGAGACGAGACGAGCTGTGACCGGAGTGGTGGAGATGACGACAACGCTCATGGTTGGAGGAAGAGGATGATGACGAAGCTCATGGCTGGAGAAAGAAGACGACGACCATGAAACTCATGGTTGCATGAACTCATATTTGGAGGACAAGTACATTTAGCACCATTGTGTGTTATTAAAAAGTGTCATATTTGTTGGATCTCCAAGTTGTATATGGTACCATATTCAACAACTAACAACCGAACTTCATAGGGGTGTACAATATAATATGTGTACATAGATATTGTACAAGTTGAACATGTTTTGAAAAAGTTTGCAAAAGATGGTTCAAATTACATTTCATAGATATTGTATAAGGTAGCATATAAGAAGTACATGTAAAAATTATATAAAGTGTACACATGGATAGTATATAAGTTGGATTCTTTTACAATTCTACATGTACATCGTTTTTAAGTTATTGACATATACACCACTCTTGTACATGTGAATATCCACCTTAATAAACTCTATCGTGAAATAAGACGGTATCCACCACGATCGTTGCAAATGATCGTTAGTTACTAGTAGATGGTGGAGTTTTTATATTGAAAACCCACCATAACCACCACGCACATTCTCGTCATACATTATGACAAAACTAGAGGCAATGTTTTTCTACTTCTGACCTCTCTCAGACAAAAGCTGCTCGAATTTCTCACAAATAAAATATGGGAATTCAAAATTATAAGCATTTGCAATGACAACAATAACAACATGAAAAATACAAACAAAGGCATCAATGCTTTCACACTGAAGGTTCACAGTTACCCATCGGGATGTAAACACGGTTACATACAGAGTTACATCCATTTACAAATCTTAAATGTATCTATATGTACACATACTTTGATCGGTCCACATGTAGATCGTGTACACATATGGTGTATTATCCATATGTACACCGAGCCGCAAACATCCACATGTACACCGAACCGCAAACATCCACATCCTTAAGATCAACAAATGTTCAGAAGAATAACATTATTCTAGGTTTAATGAGTACATTGTTGGAGTTCATTTAAATCATTTTAAGTTTCATTTAGGTGTACATATAGCTAGCATTTGTTTGTTCATTATATATCACATGGGATAAATTGTAAATTTGGAAGTTTTGGGATCAAAAATGAAATGATGCAAAATTTTAGGGACCAGACATGCAAAAACATCAAAGCTCTCAAGAGGGGCTAAATTTCATATTTGGAAGTCTAGGGCTCAATTAGATAGAATATATCTGTAAATTAGAGAGTTCATGATATAATCAACTTTAACCTAAACACTCAAGGACTAAACAAGCAAATATGATAGACTTGACCACTGTTGCTTGAGTTCTCTATGCGATTTGAATTTGACGGTGACAACGAGTGTAGCGGCTCAGGTAAAAAAAGTCACCATGGTTAGGTTATCTATGCGAGATCATAACTCAGTCAATTTTACAATAGAGAGTTTTGTCGTTTTGGCTTGAGCTTTCTCTCTCCTATTGTAGTTTTGATGACTGTTGATATCATGCCGTAGAAGTTGACGGATGAGATTCTCGAATTTGGATTTGCTTACCTCCATAGATGATAGTAAAGCTAAGTTGTTGTGTGGTGGGAGAAAGGAGAAATAGTTAAATTGACGGTGGAGACTATGGAAAATAAAATAAGAAAGATAAAGGGAAAAAAAGACAGTGTTGAGATTTGATAAATAAAAAGAGAAGAAGCTAAGATGGAATTAAGAAAAGAGGGACCGGACCTGCTATGGTTAGGTTTTAACTAGTAAACCTAATTAAATGAGAGAAAAGTTAATGAAAGTGTGTGAATAGTAGAAAGTGACCTAAGATGTAATTAATAAGTGCAAAAGTGACCTTTAGTGTAAATGTTTCTACAAAATATGGCTGTCACTGGCTTAAATAGTGTATCTTAGGGTTGTTTATTTTAAACAGTGTTAAAAAAACGTGGGCATTGAACGGATGGTGACTCAATGCCTAACGCCTAAAACAATTAATAATTGAGAGTATTGAATAAAGAGTTTTTGAAAAGCATTAATAAATGGTGCATAATTTCTTACATGATTGTTTTAATAAATATTGATTGGATAATAAGAAGTATGATGATTAATGATACGCCAATCAAGACCTAAAGATTGATTTGCTGATTCAGATAAGGTATTAATATTAGGGAGAATTTGCCAAATAGCTAAATATGAAGTGTAAATTAGGTAAATGTCATTGATTTTGACATAATGTATTTTTTAACATTTGTGCCATAAAATACCCGATTTTGTCCATTCTCTTTACAAGTACCAGGTAGGGAATAATGTGGCTGATAGAACACAAAGTCAATAACACCTAAAAACTATTATACATCAAAAAGAGAAGTCATCCACGTATACGTTTACTGACCACATACATATATACCGGATGTTCTATTCCATATCGTCGAAATAGTATAAGATTATAATTCCACCTAAAACCATTAAATACTACATGTAATCCCACTACATATTAGACTCTCCCACATCAGTTAAATTGTATACCCAAACTCCTAATTATTAAAGCTAAACCTTAATTAGTAAAATATAAACCCAAATATAATCTATAAATGTTTTTCCTATATTATTTTAAATGTATCAACTATAATATTGACCATAAATATTAAACGTTACACACCCTCTTACATAATGCAACTCAAGATAAACTCCTAACTACTAAATTGTTCCAGAAATAATCAGGAATACACATTCGTTTGGTTTGAAAAGTTACATGTGTTCTATTCCATATCGTTGAAGTAGTATAGTACTCCGACCTAACCTTTAACCCCTAGATATTGAACCTTCCCACAACCGATAAATACTACATCCAAACTCATAATTAGTAAATCTAAACCCTAATCAGTAAAGTATAAACCCAAATATAATCTATAACTGTTTTACTATATTTTTTAAAATTTATCAGCCATAGTATGGAACGGATATATACATAAATATTTCACGTAACATCACTATTTACTATTATATCATATAATGTCCTCCACGTCAGACATTTTTTGACCGCATACATATGCACCTGAGTGTCTAATTCTATATTGCCAAAGTAATATAGAACTCCAACCATACTCAAAACTTTAAATACTAAATCATACCCCAACTCGTATGATAGAAAAATCGTATTGATCTGTGTAATATTTGTCCAATCTATAGGAAATGAATTTTATATTATAAACAATCACAAAAATGACAAAATGAGAAGTATCAAATCTGAAAATATAACATACTGTTCTATTTCAAAGAAATAGTATAGTCCTCGAGTTCATCTTCTTCATCTTGTTTTTTTTCGAGACATGGCGATGTTCTTCTGAAAAAAAAACAGAGTATGGAAAAAACACACAAGCGACACTAGTCATCAATGGTGATAATCAATCATAGAATCTTATTGGTAACAACGATGATAAACTAACCAAATAATCTTTTGGGTTGATTCAACTTTAGATATAGAAAAATCTGGCTAAAGCATAATTGATGAATAAAAATTTGAGACTAAAAAGAAAAAATAGAGAAAACATGTTGAATAAGTTAAGTCGGTAGATATAAAGGGTATTTTGGAATAGAAGATACAAAATACGTTGAATATCACAGTCAAATTTTTTTTTAGTTATGCAGTGAATTATAAATTGTTTGAAGGCTATATTGTCCAATTTCCCTTAATATTAAAGACGTCCTAGTGTACTTGTCGGCAGGACAATGACAGAGATCTATTATTCACTGGAACATCCGTTTGCTTTTCTTGTATTTTGCTCTTTGAGCTTTGTTAATAATATCAGATGACAAAGAGGAAAAGAAAAGAATGGCATTCATAAGAAAATTATTAAGACAGCATTCACACTTAAATATGTATCTTACTTACGTAACCGTTAAGGACCTCCAGAAACTGAATCCCAAGGCACGGTTTCTCGTTGACATTACATACACCAATTATAACATATAATGTCATAGCTAAGCCAGGAAGGAACATTAATTAATAAAACTAACTACGAGCCATTCTCTGCTTTTGAGCCTCGGTAGGTAACTTAACGTTAGTGGCCAAACCAATAGCTTCGAGAAACCTAATGAGATACCAAGTAACGTCGAGCTGCCACCACTCGAGTCCATGCCTAGCCGAGAACTCAAACGCATGATGATTGTTATGCCATCCTTCGCCAAATGTAATAATCGCTACCCACCTGGTTTATAACCAAATTACTAATGTTTACTATTTTTAGTAAGTTAGTTTAACCCCATATATATATATATATAGACAGTATGTAGTACCAATTATTTTTGGAGAAGTCAGGTGTGTTCCAAGCTCGCGTTCCCCATTTATGGCAAACTGAGTTCACCAAATAAGTCGTGTGCGATCGAACCACGGTTGCCACACCCTGTCATTGCCATAAAATTTCACATTTACCTTCATATATTTGTTCATTTTTTTCGGGTAACAAAATTTTGTTATTAGGTTTTCATCTGACATATCTATTGTTGCTCTCCGCAATTAGACACGCCATGGTCCTTTTAGAACCGCCTAATTAATGTATCTATTAATCAGTTTGACAATACTCTCATTTTAATCATATCACCAAATTAACCATAATAAACGTTAAATTAATTTTATTCCGCGCTTACTAAAACTAATTTTCACAAATTTATATGATTGCATCGATAATATATGTATTTTAAGTTTTATATAATCTTTTAAGTTTGTGTACATAATGTATTTTAATTAGTTTTTCAAAGTTAAGTTTTGAATTTAAAAAAAAATTATAATCTCTATTCTATATAGATTTTATTAACATGATATTTGAAAAGGTAAAAGTAATTTATGAGAAATGTCATTTTAATTTTAATATGTGTGTATAAATTTAAATTTAAATTTTTAATTTTGAAATAAAGCAAAAATGTTAATTTGAGAAGTTACTATATTCCTACTTTAGGTTTGTAAAGAGTAATTTCTAATACAAATTGCAATAAAATTCTAGTTGTTGTATTATCTAATCATACTATAACGCAATATCATAATTAAACATATTTTTATTTTTAGTAAAGTAATTATTGTAAATTTAATATTTATTAAATTTGATTTTTAATATTTTGTTTACAGAATAAAATATATATTCATATAAAATTTATTTGTGTATATTCTATACTCAAATTAAAATTTTATATAAGCATAAATATATAATAATCAAAATACAATAATCGTTTATTTGAAGTGTCTAGTATTTATTTTAGTTTATTTTTAATAAATTAAAACTGAAATGGAGCAATATATATTTTCACATGTCTCACACTAGTCAAATTTTGTTTTTATAATTCTTAATATAAATAACTTAATATGTTTGTTATACCATCTTGTATTTTATTAATATATTACATGATTGATTAATGACCAGTAAAAATATCAACTATAACCCATTAAACTTTATTATAAAATAATAAAATATTAGTTAATATCAAGAAAAACACACACACACATATATATATATATATATATATATATATATAATTTTCATATCTAGACTATTTTATAAGTTTTAATTATTTATCATTTATTTAATATTTACTTTAATAATATTTTTTATAATTTAAATTATATTATAAAATCTATGAATTTTTTTTTATTTTGTCTGTATATATACTATATTTGAATTTTATACTTTAAAATTAATAAGTTAAGTTATTTAACCATAATTATTATTTGATTTAATATTTAATAATGCTACAAATTATATGCAATATTATAAATTTTATACTGTTTATATCAGTCAAAACTAAACTAATATTAATATATGATAATTATTAATAATAATTATGAAAGTTATTTATTATTTAGATATTCCTTAAGTTTAATACTTTTAAAAGCTGTATATTTATATATTTTTAAGATAAATTTAGATTTTTAGATTATAGTAATAAAAAAAATCTGTATGAATATATTTTAAGTTATTATATATATATATATATATGTAGTTAAATTAGTTAAGTAATTAAACTGTTTTTTTACCTTTTTTGAAAGTTTAAGTAATTAAACTGTTAGAGTACATATTATGGTACATAGTTAATATATGGATATTAATTTGATAATATCACACGATATACTAATATTATGAATTGATTTTATGTTTTTAAAGTATTGATTAAGAAAGTGAGTGGTATAAAGAAAAAGGAAAAAGAAAGAAAGAAAGTGAGTGGTATGTATCCTTACAAGTCCCCATACGAGGAAGGGCATGCCTCCACAGATATAGAGGAGAAGGCCAAAAGCTATCTGATGTAAAACGAAGGTTCGCTGAAGGAACCTATAGAAGGGCTGCTTCATAAGGTCATTTACGTTCTCATATCCACCACACTGCGTGCATTCATGAATCCATTGATTTTGATAAAATTAAATCAGAACTATATGTTTAATTCCATTGTGCGTGCACGCATGCATAACTAGAGGTGTCAATTAGTTTTTGGGCAGTAATGGACGGTCCATATTGGACAATGGTCCAAACAAGTGTCCATAACCAATAGAAACTATGTCCATATGGGCATACTTATGGACACCCAATAGTATTTTTAATTATTAAAAAATCACATTTTTGTCTTTTGTCTTTAAAACATGAAATTATATTTTCCCGGTAAAACATGTTTTTCCACCAAAACAGAGAAATTAAGTTTTTCCGCCAAAAGCGAGAAATTTTTGCGCCAAAATCGAGAAATTATGTTTTCCATCAAAACCGAGAAATTAAGTTTTCGTGCCAAAACCGAAAAATTAAGTTTTCCGGCCAAAACTGAAAAATCACGTTTTCCCGCCAAAACCGAGAAATCACGTTTTTCCGCCAAAACCGAGAAATCACGTTTTCCCGCCAAAACCGAAAAATCACTGTAGTCCGTCAAAACCGCAAAATCATGTTTTTTTACCAAAACCGAGAAATTAAGTTTTCTCCGACAGTTAGTATCAACTTTGATTATATGATATGGTCATTATAGAATTACTTAGCATCATACATGGTCTATGGCTAACCAAAAAAAAAGTGATTGAGTGTGTGACGTACAATTAGTGTACCTTTTCGAGGATAGAACCGGTATCAAATATCCAAGTCATGTGACTGTGCCAAAATCCTCGTATAGGGCTGTGTGGGTCACGTTGTGTCTCACAATACTTATGATGGTAGCGATGGTTGCTCACCCACTCTATCGGGTCTCCCTGCATCCACGATTTACAACTTACGAATCAAAGATGTATAATATTCTTCTAATAATAATAAAAAAAAAAAAAGAGAGAGAGAACAATACACTTATAACATTAGGGTTAATTAATCTAAAATTCATAGTTTAGAGTTAAGAGAAGAGATAGAATTTAAGCATTCAGTCAAAAAAATAATAATAAAAAAATATTCCTCCTAATACAACGTTCACAATTCATATCAAACACTAGCTAATCAATCTTTTTTTGAATGAATTTCATACAATAATCTTTTCAACGTGTGTAACCTTCGTTCGTGTGAAAACTAAAGAGTTGCGAGACATAAATCATCTTCAAACCTGAAAAGCAAGAACGCCACCATAAGCAAAGAGATACTCGAGCCACTTCGGTAGATCGAAACTTCGGTGCGAAAGATTCCTATGAAAAGACAATGTGATACAGATTCCGTTGATGACAACGAGCCAACAGAAAAGCCTAAAAGCCGCCCAAGTGAAGTGAAATGGAGCCAAGAGGCTCAGCAAATGAACCACAACGGCTCTGGCTAATTTGGTCACGTCCTCAGAACGCCAACTTCTTTCCCAAAATGCCCTCTTCTTTCTCACCACCACAACATCCGAAAAGGGTATGCTCGAGGAGCTCTCGACCTGATCCGGTGCATCATGAACAGCCACGAACCTCTGTTTCTTGTGAGCCACGGATCCTCTTCGTTTGGACAAAAGGTTGTTTGTAGAGTTGGGTGTGTGATAAGTGAACAAGGAGTTACTATTAGTATTGGGGTTACGTTGTTTAACAAATGGCGGAAAAGAAAGCGGTTTCAGACTTGTAGATAGACACGCCATAGGATACTATATATACAAGCATGGCTGTAATTGGAATTACCAAATAAAAAGAATAAAAATGAATAGAGTGATGTTCGTTTGGTCACCCAAGTGTTCCATCTATATGAATGCAAATCAATGTTTGTTTATTGCAGTAAAATACAACATTCAGATGCATCATCCAATTACATTTTTGAAAAACTACTTCAAATATTCATCCAAATGAAGATGAGTTTTCAAGATTCATTTTGATGTAATATGATAAATGACAAAAATAACCTTTTAATATAAAAATGGTTTTTAAATTTAATATCAAGAAAGTACATATTATTTTCAAACCAAAAATCATATTTTTATGAAAATTATATTTTTTTTGTCAAAATCGTCAAAACGATTTTTTTCACCAAAATTGTAAAACATAATTTTCCGCCAAAATCATAAAAACATATTTTCCCACCAAAACCATAAAAAGACGTTTTTCGCCAATATTACAAAAAAACACTTTTCTGCTAAAAAGTATTTTTCCATCAAAACCGCAAAAACTCATTTTCTGCAAAAACACACTTTTCCGCCAAAATCACAAAAAGGCATTTTTCCTCCAAAACTGCAAAAATGCAATTTCCCGCCAAAACTGCAAAACTCACTTTTTCTGCCAAAACCACAGAATGTATTTTTTCGTTAAAACTTTTTTTTCCCCCAAAACTACAAAAACACACTTTTCCACCAAAACGGCAAAAATATTTTTTTTTCCCGCCAAAACTGTAGAAATGCACTTCTCCGCCAAAATTGAAATACATAATTTTTCACTAAAATCGTAAAAATGCACTTTCCCGCCAAAACTGACAGAACACATTTTTCTCTAAAGTCGTAAAATGCATTTTCTCCCAAAACCGTAAAAACGCATTTTCCTACCAAAACGAACTTCCACGCTAAAACGGACTTTCCCCCGCCAAAACTACAAAATGCATTTTTTTTGCTAAAACCGTTAAAATGTACTTTTTGGTGAAAACCCTAAAACATAATTTTAAACAAAAAAGAAAATTTTCATGGAGCTATCGTTTATACATATTATCTTCGACATGTATTCTCCAATATACATAATTTGTATTGTCAAAAATTTTCTATATTGTGCGTTGAACAATCTTCAGCTCCACTGATTATTTAACGAGCCATCGTGTATTAAAATACATTTTTCGTCGACAAACCGACGTTGATGAAAAATGTTTTCTCTTTTTTTTTTAATAAGAAATTATATTAATACCGACCGATAGAACCGGGAAATCAGTTCGGGTTACAAGTTGAGCAGAACAAAAGCTCCTAAATCAATGTATTATAACCGAGCTTCGCCCACCCACTAAACCCGGTATATTCCGCTAAGTTGTTTTTAAAATTTTAGGTATGGAAAGCCGTTCTCTACCATTGACGTTGATCACGAGAACGTGAGGTTCTCCTCGTTGCCTCGGATGCCGGGAATTCCCGTGACGTCTCTGGAGTAGCTAGCTTCCAATGGACTTCTCAACACTTATAACTGTCACCGCCAATTAACGCGCAAGCAATGTAGAAGAGGGTTGATGAGAACAAATCGAAAGAAAAACGCTCAAGAACCAGCTATACATTCTTCTACACGCCTTAGATACTTGGGGACACAAGACCTGTGAAGACCTATGATCCACGAACAAAAGCAAGAAGGCGGGCACGGAACAACAACAGCTACACGAACCAGAAGTGCTCCAAGACCTGTCAAAGCGTTAGATAAACAACACTATCGCAAGCGCAAATCACCCACAATACTGGGATGTGTCGAAACCCGAATGCACCACCAAGGAGAGAATGGCTTCTCAGACCACAAGAAACCGCCTACTGCCTTGACAATCGCCCATTCCGAGAACCGGAGAAGGGTTAGCTTGAGCTGTCCGAAAGTGAACATGTGGCACGATTCACAAAAACAAACAAAGAACCGGAGCAAAACCAAGTGAAACGCGTCGACAGAGCTCCACATGATGTCTGAAACCGAGCAGCCGCGAAGAGGGAGAGAGATCGAGCGGAGCATCACAGCGCCGCGACGGACAGGCCATAGACGACGTCCCCGCCTTAGCACCACTGCAGCACTGCCCACACCAAACACCACAAACACCAACACGCATCGGCGCCGAGGCTAAGCACGAACAAGAGTTAAACTGAACCTCCAAGGCACCCTAGATTCAGAGACACAGAGATCGACTTTCCGAGACACCAAGGAGAAGACGGATGCCCTGAACCCTGAACCACTCACCTCCTTCTAAACCAGAGACCGAAGCCTATAGTCAAGACAAAACGGTGAGCCAAACGACCTCCTCGACGCGCCACCGCCCCTCCATGGAGCTTAAGGGGCTCCCTGCAAAACCCTAAGATCCGACTCCACCGAATACGATCGCGCCAACCCCGTGTCGAGACTCCACTGCCTAACTGAACTAAACTAAAGTCGGAGCTTCTCTCGAGCGAAGACGACACCAACAAGCCTCTAGAAGCAGAGCAACAGACAAGACGGAGAGAGTGAAGAGCACGTCGGAGAAGCAAAAGAAAAAACAGTGAAAGGGAAGAGGGGGGACCCTCCGGCGCCGACACGCGCTCGGACGCGCGGCCGAAAGCCGGAGATGAAACTCAGATCTGGATTGACTGACGAGAGAGAGAAGTGAACAGAACGGATGACTCTAAAATGTTTTCTCTTTAACATTGAAGAATACACATTATCATATAATCTTTAATTTTTATTAGATACAATGATTAACTGTCTGCAATTTATAGTGATGAACAACTCCGTTGATAATGATTATACGATGAGACTCTTTTCAAATTTGTATCAATGGACAGTTTTATATGTACTGCATTGTTGATGGACATACTCTTTCTGCCGCATCAATCACAACTTAGGTGTAATCTACAATACTCTAGAAATTTCGATAAACTTTATATCTTATAATTTACAAAAAAAAATTATATTGTATAAGATTCAAACCCAGACTTAGGTGTAAAAGTTTTTAAAACTCTCACTACTAGACCGCAATCTTCCACTGTGATGAAAAAGAGTACTATTTAAAATTTTATATTCGCATGAATGGTGACCCATATAAAACACCCAAAAAATTTAGAGTTTGACCAATTTTTGCTTACGCCTCCTCTTGGAGAAATTATTAACATGAAATTTTTTGTAATATTCATAAATGTTCACTAAACGTTTTTACAATTTCTTTTAAATGAGAAGTTTCAAGACCAAGGCTGTAATCCTATAAACAGGTGCAAAACCCAATTATATTTTGGGATAGGATTGGATTGCTTCACACCCTCACGTTCTAGAGGTTGTGGGATTCGTAAGATGGGTTTCTCTTATTTTGTTTGGGACAAGATGAATTGCTTCTCACCTCACGTCCTAGAGATAGGATTGGTGACAGAGACATAACTATTTACAGAATAAAACTCTATTATTGACTTGTGTGCCACTCTCTTTCTTCATGTAATCCCTCTCCACCTCCAATAACATGTGACTAACGTGACCATCACGGCTAAAAGTCATCCAAAATGTAACATATCTATATGTAACGGAAAGAGAATCTAACTAGCTAATTATCTACTTACCATGTGAGAAAATGTAAAATTTTACTTCTAGTGAAATTCTTATCAGGAACAAGAGTATCTGAATTACTTTGCTTTTCATTGTTAACTGCTTTGCTTTTCCCAGTGGTTTTGCAATACCTCCCTTTAAATCCACGCCACTTACGTACAATAATAATACCGAACCGAAAACAAATCAATATCTATACCACGGTATATACATTTTGCGATTATGAAAGATATTTTTAATGAGAACAAGATAACACAAAATTGCAATAGCTCGGTTCCCAATAGCGAACCCCTGGTTCCCGTCTGGTAGTGCTTCCGCCCTCATTCCACCACTTGCCACCGTTGGTGAAAGTCAGGACTCCGTTCCCCCCTTTCCCCCTGACCCCCTATCCTTCCAACCCTTTTTCCTTATCCTCTTACCCTCCCTTTTCCTCTCCTTCTCTTAAGTCTGCTCGCCATATGCTACGTACTGCCTCTTCTATTAGGCCAGTAGTTTTGATCTCAGACTCTTCTTCTTCCATTACTATTGGTGGTACAGTAGCTGTGGCTTCTGATCTACAAAAACAAAAAAAACTTGATCTAAAATCACTGTTCAAAATTCTAGATCTGAAATTACTGTAGTTGTCTCTCAAGCTAGTGAAAACTATGTTGTGATCCCTCTTAAATCCTCCTCTCCCATCCAAACTAACTTGGCTTCAGGCCTTGACCATAACCTTTCTACTATTAATTTTATTGGACCTCTCCTCCCTACCTTACCTTTAGTTGCGCCTCAACCTTCCTCATCCACCCCAAATCCTCCGATCTTAAATACTTTTAACCCTAAGCCTCTCAGCCTTTCATCCTCATCTGAGACGTCCTTAGTGGAAAGACTAAGGAATTCCGTAGATAAAACCCTTTCAAGGCTTGCTTCGCTATGTCATTTAGAATCTGGTAGGCCTCGTGTGCTCATACCTGACAATGTATTTCAGAAAGGTGTTGAATTGCATAAAGACTTCATAGTGTGTCACTTTAATGGTAGACCACCTCCCTTTAATCAGATCCAGAGCGTCCTAAACCATATGTGGGGCAAAGGTAAAAGGGTTGAGATTCACAACAATCCTTTGTCTCGATCAATGCTAGTAAGGATTCCAAGCGATTATCTTCGTCAGAAAATCCTCGAGAAGAACGTGTGGTATGTTGGTGATCAATGTTTCATGCTTCACAATGGTCTTCCAGTTCAGCGAGAACTGCCATGAGAGAATCAATCCAAATATGGGCCCATTTGTCAGGCGTACCTCTTGACCTGCGTCATAAGGATGGTCTCAGAGTTGCCGGTCTAGTGGGGGAACCGAAGGAAACAAATGATTTTACCTTGAATCTAGTGAGCCTTACACTCTCGCACGTTAAAGTTGAGGTAAAAGTATCAGAGTCTCTTCCCCGTGTGATTGAATTTGTCAGACAGTGGGGAAGTTGTTGAAGTTCAGGTTGACTATATGTGGGTTCCTCTAACTTGTGGCCACTGTAAAGAGTTGGGTTATATCTCGCATAACTGTCTCTTTCCCCATGCGCCTCCAAAGAAAGTTGCCTTAAAGGTTTCAAAATTTGCTCCGAAGGCTGGTCAATCTTCGTCTTCTGTTCCTATGTAAGTTGCAAAGTCGGCTTCGAAATTTGTCCCTCCCAATGCCAATGGCTCTTTCTCAGAAACCTCCACTGGTAACCTTCCTGATTTTGCATCTCCGACTTTAAACTCCCATCCCTCCCCTTCCCCTCAACCTTCCTCACCTCTTAAAACAGATGGCCATATCCCTATCCTGCTTACTCCTCTCACCACTGAAAAAACCTCATTCATAACCAATCTCTCACCAAACATTCCAGTAACTGACTTGTCTCCTCAGTCTCTTTCCTCCCATACAATCATAGAAAAATCCTCATTAAAAAAGCCAACTCTAGTCCTAATCTCTTAGCTTTTCCCTCTTTCACGTCTCATTTAGCATATTATACCTTTTTACCGCCCTCATTACCTAAGCTTTTGAACCCCCCTGAAAAAACCTCCTTCTTTTCCTTCCTCTAACACTTTCGATTTTTTGGCTACTACGGATGCTTTTCCTCCTGAAAAGCCCCTAAACCCTTAATTATGTATAGTAAGATTTTTTTTTGGAACGTCTATGGTCTAAATGACCCGAATAAACATCCAACCTTTTGTGATTGGATTGTAAATCACAATCCTTTATTCGGATCTATTTTGGAAACCCACATCAAATATCCTAATATGAACTTTTTAATGGAAAAACTCTGTGGTGGATGGAACTATACCTCCAATCATGCGTCTGATGAAGACGGTAGGATTGTTCTCATCTGGAAGCCTTTGTCATCGTTCGGGTTTTACATCAATCAGCTCAATCTATAACCTGCGAAGTCAAGATACCTGGCTCATCAGTGTTTGTTTATGCAGCAATCTATGCGTATAATGTAAGGAGTGAGCGCTTGGGACTTTGGGTAGAGCTGCTTAACTTACACGAGTCTCTGGATCTTCACTCCACTCCTTGGATGCTTGGTGGTGACTTTAACCAGATCTTGCATCCTGCAGAACACTCACTCCAAGCTGTAAACACTTTATCTCCCCAGATGTTAGAGCTGAGAGATACTCTTACCCAGTTGGAATTATTTGACCTTAGATATCAAGGGCTAACCCTCACTTGGAGTAACCACCAGCCTGATTCCCCTATTGCCAAAAAGCTTGACCGCCTACTCATTTCTAGTCCCATCCTTCAATTGTTCCCAAACTGTACCACTACGTCCCTGCCTTCTTTATTCTCTGACCATTGTCCCTGCTTCACTAACCTCGCTTTCAAAATTCCCACCTCTAGTAACAAGCCTTTCAGATTTTATAATTATCTCACCAACCACCCTGACTTTCACCAAGTGGTACTGCAATCTTGGGTTGAGGCCGGAAGCCTAGTGACTAATCTCACGGACCTATGCTGGAAACAAAAGCAAATCAAGAGGGAGTTAAAATACTTAAATAAAAATAACTTTTCAGATATTCAAAAGAGAGTGCGTGAAGCTAACATTTTATTGCAAGATGCGCAAGTACAATAACTCTAAACACCTTCAACTACTATGTTCCAAAAGGAGAAAAACCTGCTAGAAAAGTGGCAGTTTCTAAGGAGTATTGAGGAGAGCTATTTTAAGCAACGATCTAGAATTAATTGGCTAAAAGAAGGGGATCAAAATACATCTTACTTCTTTCGTGTAGTGCAGGTCAGACTAAACTATGATGCCATCAGAAGCTTCCTGCTACCATCAGGTGTACTGCTAACAGACCCCTTGCAAATGATGGCTCACGCGATAATCATTTCTGATCAATTCTTGGCCCTCTTCTGCTACAGCCTACAACCTTGCTCTCACCACCAACCTGGTTCCAGTCTCTCTATGACTTTGTCTGTCCAGCCTCAGACGCAAATTACATGCTCAGTCTTCCCTCAGCAGAAGAGATTACTGGAGTACTCCTGAGGCTCAATCCAAACAAAGCTCCGGGACCAGATGGCCTCACCTCTGGGTTCTATAAAGCAGCTTGGGATATCTTGGGTCTTGAAATTGTGGCCTCCATCACTCAATTCTCACTTCTTGCTACTTGCCTACGGCTGCTAACTCTTCTATCCTCTCCTTGGTTCCAAAGTTTCCTGGTGCATCATCCATCATAGACTACATACCTATATCTTGTTTGAACAAGATATACAAGACAATCTCCAGGATTCTTGTCAAGCGTCTGAAGCCAGTGTTGTCAGCTCTGATTGTTCTGAATCAAACTGCATTTGTAAAAGGACGCCTATTAGCAGAGAACATTATACTAGATTCTGAACTCATCAATGGATTCCACAAAAATTCGGGACACAAGCGTATTACACTCAAGGTAGATATTGCGAAAGCATTTGATACCTTATCCTGGGATTTCTTGTTTAACTGCCTGATGGGAGTGGGATTTCCTCAGCGATTCATAGGGTTGCTGAGAGAATGTGTTTGCACAACTAGCTTCACTCTTGGGTACAATGAGACAGTTCATGGCTACTTTAAGGGTAGGAGGGGTTTGCGCCAAGGTGATCCCCTCTCCCCTTATTTGTTTGTTATTGCTCTCAACAACTTATCGTTAATGCTCAACAATGATGCTCATGACTTGAAGTTTAAGAACCATCATCGCTGTGACTCGGCAAAAATGACGCATTTATGTTTTGATGACGACCTATTAATCTTCATGGACGGCTCTATTAATTCTCTTCAAGTTGTCCTCCAAGTACTCAGAGAGGTTGAGCTTCGATCAGGCCTAGTAGTAAGTATAAAAAAGTCGTCTTTCTTCTCATCCGGTCTGTCTAATGATGAATGTAACCTTATCCACTTCTCCACTGGTCTGCCACAAGGATCTCTGCCGGTTCGCTACCTAGGTGTACCCCTATGCACAAAAAAGCTCACACTTCTTAACTGTGAAGGCCTAATCCAGCAAATCAAACGTAAATTCAGTTCTTGGAGTGTGAGGTCTCTATCTTTCGCGGGTCGCCTGCAACTAATCAAGACTGTGATTGCTGGGATTACTAACTTCTTGTGCTCGTCTTTTGTTCTTCCTAAGGCGTGTGTCAAGCGTGTAAACTCTCTATGTGGTGTGTTCCTGTGGAAAGGAAACATTGAAGAGCCTCACTCGTCAAGGGTCAGCTGGGACATTGTAACAAAAACTAAAAAGAAGGAGGTTTAGGAGTTAAGGATCTAACTGTGTGGAATAGGGCTTGCATTTTGAAACTCATTTGGCTTCTTTTCTTCAAGGCTGGTTCAATTTGGGTTGAATGGTTCAAGGATAGCGTTCTCAATGGGAATGTAAACTCGTTCTGGACAATCCAACCGAACACGAGGAACTCATGGTTAGTGAACAAATTGATTAAAATGCGAGGTGATGTCTATGATTGGATTAAACTGAGAGTTGGGAATGGACTCAACTGTTAGTTTTGGACGGATAATTGGTCAACTTTTGGCTATCTGAGGCTCTACTTCTCAAATGACTAACTTTCCACTTCGTATACCATAAGATGCAACTCTTTCCTCTTTATATAGAGATGGCAATTGGCTCCTTCCTCATGCAAGGTCTGAGAAGAAACTTAACCTCTAGACATATCTAACAACAGTTCAATTGACTGGGACTGAGGATATTTATGAGTGGGAGTTGGATGGTGTGTTGCACTAAAGATACTCTACTGGTCATGTATATTCTACACTCTATGGACAGGGCGTTTTTGTACCTTGGGATCACATTATCTGGATTCCAGGTGGTATCCCTAAACACTCTTTCCTTTGCTGGCTATTCGTTCAAAACCGGTGTCCCACAAAAGATAGATTACTCAGTTGGGGACTCCAAACTTCACCAACCTGCTTACTCTGTAATTTGATCGCTGAGTTAAGGGATCACCTTTTCTTCCTCTGCAATTATACCTGGAATTTGTGGTGCCTCATCACTCAAAGGTACGGCTTGGTCACTGAAAGAAACTGGGTGAATGCAATAACTCAGCTACAAAATCTACGCAGTCATAGTTGGCGAGGCAGACTTAATCTTCTCTGCTGGCAAAGCTGTATCTACTGGACTTGGCAAGAACATAATGCTCGACTTCACCGTAATACCTTTCGCTCTGTGGATGCTATCTTCATGCTGATATATCGATAAATAAAGGACCGAATTCTCAGTTACCGAGGAACAAATCCTCGAATATCCTCACGAATGATGCAACAGTGGATAGCATGAAGATCATCTCACGATCATCTCAACTTTGGTCTCATCGACGCTGAACGACGGCTATTCGATTCCCTGAACTACGCTTTCAATTAACTGGGCCTTTTGGGCCATTACCATTGGTTCTTTATGATATTTGATTTGGGTTGTATTTAAACTGGTTATGATGACCGTAAAATACTATCCATTGGGATTGTACGTTTTTGTTTCTTTCTGCAATTTTAATATGAAATTTTACTCAAAAAGATATTTTTAATGAAATAATGATATTTTCAAAAGAAAAAGGAATGTGGGACGTTGAGACTAATATAAACTAGAACTTAATCCGTGCCCCTGAGCGAGTGTTTGATTTAATTTGTATTCAATAAATCAATGGTTTTATAAAAAAATATTTGTATATTTTTATGTTTGTAATTTACATATAGAGTAGAGTATATTATACTATAATATAAATGTTGATAATATTTTTTATTTGTACATGATATTATATTAAAATGTATAACTTGATGCAGTTTGTTGTAATTGTATTATTCATATATTAACTTGTTGTTTTTTGTTAATTTATTTTAAAATGAAACAACATACTAAAATTTTTAATGGTCAATATATAAATATTGATTTTGCTAGATAAGCTTTGGAATTGTAATTATTTAATTTAAATTTAATTTAATTTAAATTTAATTTAAATACACTGACAGAATCTGTAAATAAAAAGAAATACAAAAAAGAAGTACTTAATTTATTGTAAATGAAAATGCTAAGTTTGTAAATAAAAAGAAATATTTTTTATATTGTTGTTCATGTATCCAAACAATTTTTATTTATAATGTTATTTATGTTTCCAAACAATACCTCAATTTTGTTTTGCTATCTTAAGTTTTTTCGCTTCTTTCGAAGTTAATTCACATTTGTTTACAACATAGGTGTTTGGTGTCGTTAGTTAGTTCTTTCTCCAGTGTTAAGTGTACTTTGTTTCAGACAAGCCTACTCTGTCAAAGCTGTGTTTTGAAACTTGTACATTTTCTTTTTGGTGATTCATAGTTTTTGTTCTTTATCAAATTTGGAGATTTAAAGGAAAAGAGCTGTAAGAGGAATATATATAACTGTTACTTTTTACTGCACCATATAATTCAACGTAATTTAATTTGAGGAACTATATGTAACATTCCAATTTCTAACATATGGTGATGTATGAGGAGAGATTTATACAAATTAATTTAGTTAAATGTCTCTAAAATGTACTAATCTTTTTGATCTCTTGAGATTAAACGTGTTTGAACTCAAGTAATAGATTTATGGATAACAAACTGGAAAGTAATTTACAATAAGTATAAGTGAAACTAAAACACGAAAAAATCATGTGATGATTATAAGTTTTGAGTAACTAAGTATTTATAGCTTCCCAAAATTAGCAAAATAATGGTTGTGGCAAGCAGTAAAGTTACAAACCGAGTGAACGGACGTGAAAGATTTATTAGTTTTGGGCGGAGAGTTACAACTTGGTAGCGGAGCTAGTTAGCTATCCTGATTCTGATCCAGGTGGTTGTTAAGGACCGGTCTTGATGCACAACAAAGATATGTTGATCTCTATGAATAGAAGTGACTATACCATCTCAATTTCAAGTACATGATGATATATAAGCAGAGGTTTTAAACAATAAATTAGAATTTGATCCGCGCCCCCGCGCGGGTGTTTGTTTTAACTTATGTTTAATGTAAACTCACAAACCGCTAGTTTTATAAAAAAATTCATGTATAGTTATTATGTTTTGAAATTTACATATAGAATATAATATTTTATATTATAATATAGATGTTTGATAATAGTTTTTTATTTGTACATAATTATATTAAATCTTTATAACTTGATCCAATTTGATGTAATTGTACTATACATATATTAACATGTTGTTTTTTATTAATTTTATTTTACAATGAAACAATATGCTAAAAAAATTTAATGGTCAAGATATGAATATCGATATAGTTAGATAAACTTTAGAATTATAATTATTTAATTTAAATTTATTTTAAATGCAGTGCCAATATCTGTAAATAAAAAAATATACAAAAATGAAGTACTTAATTTATTGTAAATGCAAATACTAAATTTGGAAATAAAAGAAGTATTTTTTATACTGTTATCTCTGTGTCCAAACAATTATCAATCATATTGTTATCCATGTTCAAACAGTACCAAAATGTACTTCAGTTTTAAAAATATAGATTATACACATTATAAACGTGCAAGTTATTAATTTGAAAATTAAAATATAATTTCTAACCTACATATCATGAAAATCTTAATACTCTCACTATTCTCAAATGTAAAATGTTCAAGGAACTTTTTGATTTTCCAATATTTAAATGTAATTTTAGGTAATTTTTAGCTTTCTTAAAATCTATAAAACCATTTATAGTTTATGGTCTAATTGTAATTTTTGGTAAGTGGATGAATAATTTTTAATATATAATTTAATTGATACTTTTAGATTAAAAGGGAAATTTTTAATATGCATATTTTACTCTAAAACATAATATATTTTAGAACAAAAAGAATATAATATAAACACGTAACAATATCACCCAATGCTTGTCCTCTATCTTACATATATACAAGTGATTTTTATAATAAATACTCCATCCGTTTCAGAATATTGTATGCTTTTGAATATTTACACATATTAAGAAAACACGAAAACTTTAGATTATAAATGTATTATTTTTGTAATTAGCCATTTTCATAACTTTTAACAATCAAAATTTAGTAAACTAAGTTAATATTTTGAAAGCTACAATTTATCATTATTATTTGCATTGAAAATATAAAATATAGATCTTTTAGAAACAAATATTTTTTTTTTAAACATGGATTATTATGAAACAGAGGGAGGGAGTACCATATATAATATTCCATCGTTTCAGCCGCGTATCACTCTTACGACATCATAACTAGCATCTCTTGCAACGACTTCTTAAAATTTTCGAACCACTTGCTCAATTTGGCTCATGTTCAGTTTCTCGAAAGTTAGAACAAATGCATTCCTCTCCATACACTTTTATTTTAATATTAACAAAAACAAATATCTATTGTGTGTATTATAATCAGTGCCGGCCTGGGCTAAAGCCCATAAAGCAAGAGCTTTAGGCGCCAAAGAATATATAAGTTTTTGGGGCACCATTTACCAAATGTTTCGTTTAGTCTAGTGACCTAGGAGCCTTGTCTTTTATCCTACAGTTAGCGGGTACGAAATTATCCTCCCTCCCTTCCTTTTTGTTGATATAAAGTTTCCGCATTTTTTGATATATATCAAAGATACGGAGGATTTTGTTTATGTTTTATAACATCATTAGTTGTTTCTCTTGACTGGAACATCTATAGTTTCTTTTCTTATGTGTTACAGTAAAAAGTATACTACTAGATAAGAAATTTATTTTAAAACAAATCTAATTAATATTTTTACTTTATTAAGACTCTTTTTTATCAAATATTAAGACATTTTTTCCCAGTTTTCTTTTCTATCTATGTCGGCTAATATTTGCTAGAATAAAAGTATGAACAAGAAATATTACAATAATTAATTTGAATTATAGATTGTTCATATTCCACAATGAATTTGTGATTGGTTATAGTAGGAATAGCTGCATTTTTTATTATGCCTTTTTTATTATGTCTTTTTATTATTTCTTCTTTTTGTTAGTTTTTTGATAAACTTTTGAAATTCAAACACCTAGAATTATCATACGGTTTTAATATTCAATAAAACTCTATGAAATCTCAATTAAAATTTACAAAGCGAACTTAATGTTAAAGTGATTTATAATATGTTTGCTCTATTTTGTAAATTATATATACTTCTTTTGTTTTTAGAATTCGTAGGAAAGTTATCGAGAAATAAAATTAACATTTCTTGTTACCGTAAATGTATGGACAAGAAATATTACAAAAATTAATATTTGCAGCATTTTTGTGGTTCACTTTAGGCGCCACACGAGTCCGGACCGGTATTGATTATAATAGAGTTTGGTATCGTCAAGGCATTCCAAAGTTGAGTTCTTGGTTGTTAGAAATTTATGTGATAATTAATTTACTAGTGGAAAAAATATTCTATGATAGCAATATTTTTTTGTCATAAAATAGTTTTCAAAACATGTTTTATTAAAAAGTGTAAATATACGATTATATCCTCTAGGTTAAATAATTTAGATTTAGGGTTTATAGTTATAGGTGGATTTAAAGATATTTTTGTGAAAAAAAACTTAAAAATGACAATTTAAGAGAATTGTCTTTTATAATATATATATATATTATGTGTGTGTGTGTGTTTGGTAAAATATTGACTCAATCAAATTTTGAAGTCATCGTCTATCTTTTCCCCCATTTTTATTCCATAAGATGACATCTATGCACGACTGATTAACATACATAAGTAATTAAGTTTAAAAAAAAACATACACTAGTAATTACTTGAGAACATTACAAAGAAAACTACTAATGATTATATACTAACCAGAGAGTAAAAAGATTCGATTCTTAGCCAAGCTTGAAATATTAATATATACTAAAAGATGAACTCGTAACATTTTTAGTAACTTCACTGTTTTATATTTTATCTGATGAGTGTCACAAAACATATTTTCTAATAACGGCTTATGTTTAGGGGGATAAATAACGGATTTGCTAACAAAACACATCGTTCAATTAAAATATTTTTGCTAACAGATTTAAAGTATAGGATATAAAAACCTACTAACGTTTTGGCAAAAAAAACTAATTTTTAAGGGTTATATACTTATATGGGTCATATTTGAAAGCTTTCCAAAAACAAATAAATGATGCCAGCGCCGATGGGGTGTCACTACGATAATATATACTCTCCCAGCTTATTAACAGATGAAGTTTTACAATTGTGCACATAGATTAATTTTTTTTATTTTTATATTTTCTAAAAAGCATTTTTAGTCATTTAACTAAATACAGTTCAATTAATAATAAAAATAAAAAGTATTATAAGTTATACATAATAATTTAAAACATCATCTAATATAAAAAAAATTATAAGAAGGAAGGAGTATGGTTTAGTTCTTTAAATCATATGATATAAAACTTGGAGCCCATAAAAATTGATCAAAATTGTTTAAATTTCTATATTGTCTTACAAACTCGCATGAAGTATCTCATCTCAGCCTTTCCTAATTTTATCAAAAATTATATTATACTTAAAAGTTGACACAAAAATATTGTTACTTAAATTTCATTGAGCCAGCCTTTTACGCCACATAATGTAACTTCTATATATTAGACCAAAATACCATCTATTATACTTAAAAGTTGACACAAAAATATTGTTACTTAAATTCCACTGAGCCAGCCTTTTACACCACATAACCTAACCTCTATATATTAGACCAAAACACCGTCCTATTCAACGAAACTCAAACATAAAAAAACATGGCATTTCGTTATACTCCTTCGTATGGTTATCAAACCGGTGCGTGCAGGCGGATCTTGCTCGGGTTACAAGTTATATATGCACTTGTGCATATGGCACTCTCAACACCTCCGGAAGATCCCGTCATATGCATGTCAGGAGACACGGATTGTCGCGTCACAAACTCATATGGAATCTTCCCGGACCGGTCCACATGTCGAGCCGCTACCGTGGCGTACCCAACAACCGAAGCCGAGCTTGTCTCTATCGTGGCAGCAGCCAGTAAAGCCAAAAGGAAAATGCGTGTAACCACTCGATATTCACATAGCATCCCTAAACTCGCGTGGACGGACGGAACTGACGGTTTGTTCATAAGCACAAAGTTTCTAAACAACGTTGCACGAGCCAATGCAGAGACTATGACCCTGACGGTTGAGAGCGGCGTGACACTTAGGCAGCTAATCGCTGAAGCGGCTAAGGTTGGTTTGGCGTTGCCTTATGCACCATACTGGTGGGGACTGACCGTGGGTGGTATGATGGGAACCGGTGCTCACGGGAGCTCATTGTGGGGTAAAGGAAGTGCGGTCCATGATTATGTTACCGAGATCAGGATGGTTAGTCCTAGCACGGTCAACGATGGATTTGCAAAGGTTAGAGTATTAAGCGAGGCTACAACACCTATCGAGTTCAACGCGGCTAAGGTTTCTCTTGGCGTTCTCGGTGTTATCTCCCAGGTTAGATCAACTATTCCCTTTTCGCTTTTAATAAAAATAAGAAGTATAATCATTTCTAACTAAAATGTGTCATTTTCAAAAGGTGAGTTTTGATTTACAACCGATGTTCAAAAGATCGTTAAAATATGTAATGAAAAACGATTTGGATTTCGATGATCAAGTCCTGACATTCGGGAAAAAACATGAGTTTGCGGATTTTGTATGGTTACCAAGCCAAGGTAAAGTTGTGTATCGAATGGACGATCGAGTAGCGGTCAGCACGCCGGGAAACGGTTTGTATGATTTCTTGCCGTTCCGTTCCCAACCCTCTGCGGCATTAGCCATCATAAGATCATCAGGTTTCTAGCTATACTTGTCAAAGTCTTTTCTGCCAAACATATGAATAAATGATCTGAACCTATATTTGAAGAAGATATAGAAACAGATGTAATCAGGCGATTCTTGAATTAGAGTTGTATCAACTTATAACTTCTTAGACAAGAAAATTAATTGTTGAATGATAGAATTATACGTTGACAACTTGACATCTATTCGTTGGGAAAAAATAGATTATATATTTTTGTCAAAGGGAAAATGATATTTTATTTATTGACGATTCCATCAATACTAAGAAATATCAACATTTCTCTAACTTCTCTTTTAATCGTAAAGAAGTTTTCTTGTTATTTATTTTCCTTGTATAATATTTTAGAGGAGAAGAAAGAGATATTCAGAGATACGACTGGGAAGTGTGCGGAAGCCACAGTAATTTCATCTACACTATTTGGTAGCTCCTACGGTTTGACAAACAATGGTAATTAATTTTATTATACATTTTGGCTGATTTCACGTAAGCTATATTTTCACACCCACCTTTATGTTTAGGTATTGTATTCACTGGTTATCCGGTCATTGGAAGCCAAGACTGTATGATGTCATCAGGATCATGTCTAGATAGCCTTCAAGATGGATTGACCACGGCGTGTCCGTGGGATTCGCGAATAAAAGGAGAATTTTACCATCAAACATGTTTCAGTATCCCTCTCACCCAAGTCAAAAGTTTCATTAACGACATCAAATCACTTGTCAAGATCGATCAGAAATCTCTATGTGGACTTGAACTTTATTATGGTATTGTAATGCGTTATGTCACAGCCTCGCCAGCTTTTCTTGGGAAAGATACGGAAGCCGTAGACTTTGACCTAACATATTACCGAGCCAAAGATCCATTAGCACCGCGACTATACGAGGATTTTTATAGAAGAAATCGAGCAAATTGCATTGTTCAAGTATAATGCATTGCCACATTGGGGTAAGAATAGAAACGTAGCATTTGATGGAGTGATTAAAAAGTACCAAAACGCACCAGCGTTCTTGAAAGTGAAGGAGAGCTTTGATCCGGACGGTTTATTCTCGAGCGAATGGACCGATCAAATCCTAGGAATCAAAGGAAACGTGACGATTATAAAAGATGGATGTGCACATTGGAGGGTTTGTGTATATGTTCGGAGGATGCTCATTGTGCTCCGACCAAAGGCTATATGTGTCGACCGGGAAAAGTTTACAAAGAGGCTAGGGTTTGTACACGTGTCGGTGACAAAAACGCATAAGTGTGGGTTCATCAAGTAAGTTATAATAAACTCTCCATTGCTTCTTACATCAGAAAGCCCCATCGCCGTTGTGAACGGGTGAATAGATTTATCTATTATGACAAGTTGCTCCGTGCATGTTGATGTAATAAATATAATGCAATTAAAAAATTAGTTTAATAACTTCGTTGTTGGTCGCGACTCGCTATTAATAACAACAAAGTGTTTACACGGTCTTGCCATAATTTAAGAGTAGCGTTATAGAAATAGTGAAATACAATGAGGACAACTGAATAAATGTACTTTGCAAATGTGTAATTAGGGTGGTCAATTTGTCTGTTAAATTTAATTTGATTTGTTTCGATTTAAAGAATCTAATATTCGTAAGTCTACGAAATAAATCAAATATTAAAAATTAATATACATTCGAAACAAAGTAAACTACAAGTATTAACAAATTTTAATTTTGATATTCACTCAGTTCTAACATTATACAAATAGATATATATTTATTAATAAATATAAAGTTTTATATTCATAATTTTATATAATTATTATTTTAAAATATTATTTTTAAATTCTATTTAACATTTATTTATAAAATCTTAATAAAACTATAATTTTCAAAATTTTTATTTTATAAAACATTTGATTAAACTTTAATATTATGTAAAGGATTTTTTGGAAAAAATAAATAAATAGTTTTTTTAGGTTTAATTATATATCCGTAAAACCGAATCCGTATCTTCTCGAAATAAAATATATCGAAAAATCAAAGATGCCTAAAGAACAAAGAAAGTAATAAATACTTTAAAATTATTACTAGAATTTGACTTGCGCCCCCGCGCGGGTGTTTGTTTTAACTTATGTTGAACGTAAACTCACAAACCGCTAGTTTTATAAAAAAATCTCATGTATAGTTATTATGTTTTGAAATTTACATATAGAGTATAATATATTATATTATTATACAGATGTTTGATAATAGTTTTTTATTTGTACATAATATTATATTAAAAACTTATAACTAGATGCAATTTGATGTAATTGTACTATCCATATATTAACATGTTATTTTTTATTAATTTTATTTTACAATGAAACAACAGATCAATATATGAATATCGCTTTAGTTAGATAAACTTTAGAATTATTTATTTTAAATGCAGTGTCAAAATATGTAAATAAAAAAAAATATATAAAAATGAAGTACTTAATTTATTGTAAATGCAAAAGCAAAATTTGTAAATAAAAATAATTTTTTTTTGTACTGCTATCTATGTATTCAAACAATTCTTAATCATAGTGTTTTTTATGTTTCTAAACAATAACAAAACATACTTCAGTTTTAATAATATAGATTGACAACATATATTATCAAAGAGCTATTATCTTATTGTTCACTTGTCTAGAAGTACTCTATGGAAAATTATATTGAATTAGAGTATTGAAATAATGAGTGAAATATTGAAAGTAATTTAGGATACCGTGTTATCAAATGGAGTGTAACGAATTTGTTTGAAATAAGCATCACAAACAACTCATCACGTGGGTAAGTGAAACTAAAATATGGGGAAAATCATGTAATAATTGTAGAATCAATAAATAAATATTTTTAATCCCCACAATTTACTCACCGGCCATTGCAAGCATTGGGACCTAAATATTTATTGAGTGGGGGTAGGAGTTTCATTATATGTGACAGGACTGGGCCATTGCAAGCATTGGGACCTAAACAAGTATTTGTTTTGCAATAATTCAGACAAATTACAAAGAACATGTGTTACTACTCCATGTTGTCGATTTCCACTTTCAAACAAAGAGGTACAACACTAATTTAAAACAGTAGGTCATGAATTTTTTCATATAAATAATTTTATCAAACTTTACGTAACTTAATTAGAATATCTTTTAATATTTTTATTTTTCGAAATACAAATTTTTTTAAGAAAGTTTTAACAATATCTTTTTTTAGAATCCTTTTAAAATTTATTTCCAGAATTGTGAATGATTTTAAAATTATATCTTTAAAAGTACTTTATAAAGTACTTCATAATTGGTTGAATGATTTTAAAATTATATCTTTATAAGTATTTTATAGATAAATGTAAATTTCTTAATCTTTGTAAAGTAAATCAAAACATCGTCTATTAAGAAACAGAGAGAGTATTTTTTTTTCATTTGATAGCCTCTTATTGCTTAAAGCTCTTACCTTTTGAAAACTCTTTTTTTTTTAAAGTTCTTATTTTATTTTGAAGCTTTTCAATGCTTTGAAGCCATTTGAATGCTTATGAATATGCAAGTTTTTTCAGATCCGAGACAGACTTGGAAGTCTTCTAGCATTTAATGTATTAGAATACTTCTTGGAAGATTCTAAAAGACTTCTTGTAAGTCTTATGTTTCTCATATCTCCTCTTCATAATAGATATGAGCATTTTGGTAAGTTTCCATGGTGAAATTTTGGTAAGTCTCTGGTTGCTTAAAACTCTTATATTTTTCCAAGCTAAAACTCTCAAATTTCTGGTAAATCTCTTAGAACTTAAAAACACAAATTTTATATCATTTATCATTTTTTGTCTCATGTCTTTCTCACTAATTCATCTTGTTTTACAAATATTTTATTACATGGTTCTCATCTTCTACTACTTTAAAAGTAGATCTATTTTTTATATATATATTTTTGTGTGTTATTTAAAAGTAGACTTATTCCATCTTCCACTCATTTTTTTTATGTTTTAAAATCATTTGAACGTTTTTAGATTTGCAGAGTTTTCATATTTGAGTCAAATTTTGGAAGATTTCATGGAAGTCTAACATATAATGCACAAAAAGATTTCTTGGAAGTCTTTTGACGGAGTCTTCTCCCATGTCAAATGGATTTCAAGCTTGTTGTTGTGGAGTCCATCTATAATAATTTCTTATGGTCTGTTTTGTGATTTCTATGTGTACTTTTTAAATTGTGAATTCTTTTGTAATTTAAAGAGATATTAGTTATTTTTTTTGTAAAATATTCATGTCTACTATATTATCTTGTCAAAATTAGTTGAAATGATTGAATTTATTGATACAACTTCAATAGCAAACACATACTAACACAAAAAATAGTAAAATTTACTACAACTAAAAAAAAATATTTCTCAAAAAAAAATAGATAATTCACAAAATATCAAACATTTTATAAGTTTAAACATATAATAGTTTCTCTAGAAGTCTTCTAAAAGATCCTTAGAAGTCTTTTAGAAGACTTCTCCGAAGACTTCTTGGAGATTCTCTTTAATTGGCAAATACTCCTTAATTGAATGGAATAATATTTGGAGAATTCTCCTTAATTGAATGAGATAATATTACAAGAAAACAAATAATTAAAACAAGTCAAGTTATTATATCATTAAACAGAATATATGGTATTATAAGTGAAATTAATAAAGGAGTGTTATGTATGCTTACAAATCCCCAGACAAGGAAGGGCATGCCTCCCCAAATATAGAGTAGAAATCCAAAAGCTGTCATATGTAAAGGTAAGGTTCGTTGAAGAAACCGATAGAAAGGCTGCCTCACAAGGTCATTTACATTCTCCTCTCCACCACACTGCATGCATACATGCACCCATTGATTTAGTCAGCATTGAGTCAGTCTCACCCACAAGAACATCTCCAACCAAACTTCATTTTTCACTCAAAAATAAAATTTAAAATAAGGATTTTCCCTTCCATTTCATTTTCACCCTATAATAATATAAAAAATAATTTATTCCATAAATAAAATATTATTTTACTTTTCACTTCCAAACAAAGTTTGATTGAAATGAAACTCAATTCCATTATAAAATAATGATATGGAGTAATACATATTAGAGATGTTTTTAAGGCTACGCCGGATATAAACCAGTTTCGCAATCAAGAACAATAATAGACAGATCTGCGGAGCAACTAGGTCTACTTGAGCCGGATTTTCATGTTGAATATCTCCCACAATATCAAGTTTGAATCTCTGAGTTCGTTCATTGTAAAATTAAGAAGCCATCAAAAAACTAATTGGGCATTATAGTGTACCTTTTTAAGGATAGAACCGAAATCAGATATCCAAGTCACGTGACTGTACCAAAACCCTTGTATAGGGCTGTGTGGGTCACGTTGTGTACACATTACACAATGCTTATGATGGTACCGATGGTTGCTTACCCACTCCATTGGGTCTCCCTGCACAAACAATTTACAAGTTAGGACTGAAGATATATTATAGTACTCATGTCAAAGAATCTAATAATCTTCGGAATATATATATATAAAAGTCAAACCTGAAGTGCCAGAGCGCCACCCTAAGCAAATGGATACTCGAGCCATTTCGGTAGGTCGAAACTTCGGTGAGAAAGATTCCGGTGATAAGACAAGGTGATGCAGATTCCGAAGATCACATATAGCCAAATGAAAAGCCGAAAAGGATGTTGTCCAGGAACTTTCGACCTGATCCGGTGCATTATTATGGACAGCTACGGCTCCTCCTCGTTTGGGCTAAAAGGAGTTTGTATAGTTGAATGTGTGATAAGTGAACAAGTCACTAGTATTCTTGGGGTTACCTCGTTTAACAAATGGTGAAAAAGGAGATAGCGGTTTGAGTGTTCTACATAGAGACACCATGGTTCCTGAGAATTGAATGTTTCAAACTGTTGCCTTTACATGCATATCCAATCTGCTTCTATTTATACACACATGATTATAAAGTTATGGGTGACTTTTCTACCCTGCCCACGGCTAATGGGTCACCCGCGCTTGTTCTCTCGGCCAGTGGACCTATCCCGTTTCAACGGTCGGTTCGTAAATTTTTCAAGGCTCGAAATTATTGTTTTCTGACCCTGCAATCGCCACCCGACCTTTCCCCGTGTTTTGGCCTCACTCGCACGGTATCGCGAATCACTTCTTGATAGGCCACCCATCATTTCACTACTTCAACCCAAGCACGCTAAACCCTGAAGTTCTAAACGGATGTGTGACGGAAAAGATAAGTCAACTTTGGTGACATAGATAGCCAAACTAATTCTCTTAAACCTTTTTCATATATCACAACTCGAAATGTTACCATTTCATTTGTTAATTTATGATATATATATATATATCTTTGTAGGCTACAAATTTATGTTTGAAAATTTTAAAAGCAAAATTGATTGAAATTAATATTAGAAACAAATGATTAAAATATAAATGGTATGAAAATTGTATTATACTCTCGGAACACTTACTTTAATTTTGTGTTTCTTCTTTTCAAATTTTAAAAAGTTAATTTTTAGTCTTAATAAATTTTAATAACCTTTTTTATCAAACCTTGCATTCATAACTAAGAAAATAAAGAGTTGGTCGTCTTTCACTAGGGAGTTTGACAAAACAAGCAAAGCGTTCTTCATTTTGGAATACATAACCATATTTTTTCCAAAATACAATTTTCTAGAACTCAAAAACATAAAAGAAACTAAAAATATTAAAAATACTAAAAATATATTTGAAATTTTACCTAAAATCTGATCTAAAGACATGAAAACTATCCAAAATTTTATTCAGTTACCCAAGCTATATTTTTAGAAATCTAAATTTTACCTAAAACCCAAAACTATACCCAAAAACTCAAACCTAAATTTTTTAAAAATATTCGTAATACCAAAAATATACTGAAATACCTATATATATATATATATATCTAATATATATTAGAAGTTTTGGGTATTTTGGGTACTCTATCGGGTTTTGGGTTCAGCTCGGTCGGATCCAAGATCTGCGGATCCTCCACAACAAGATTCAATGGAGTAAAATGGCAGTATCCATACATGACCCGAACTAGCTTTTTCGGATCAGTTTCGGTTCGGATAAACTGCCGATCTGGGTTTTAGATTTTTCTTGTTTTATTATGGGCCAAAGCCCAACTTATTTTTTTCTTAGCCAAAAACCCAGTTTTAATTTTAGTTTGGTCTCAGATGATTTTTTATTTCCTTTTAGAAAATGGACCTAAATACTCAATTTTGATGTACTTTTCAAATCTACATCCTACACTATTTTTTTTTTGCTTTTAGTAACTTTTTTGAAATTTATACTTTCTTATTTTTATATGTTTTTAATATTTAATACAATATGTTTAAGTTAGTCTTTCAATTTTTAGTCATAAACTAACTCTGTTTTTTAAACAAAAATCATGTCAAAATCCAATAATTTATAAAATAAATATATTTATATTATGATTTTTGTATAAATATTTTCTGGGTCTTCCAATGTATAGATAGCTGATCATTATATGTAAGATTATGTGATGATGGAATTGTGTTATCCAATGTTAAAGATATTATATATATGGCTTATTTTTATTCAGTGCACGTCCATAAGAAAAATATAAAAGGAAAACAAGTTTAGTTTGTAAGCGCAAGGGTTTTATTGTGCGCGAATAGTTGAACAAAGAAACTTGGATAAAAGTAGAGAATAAGGTCTGAAACTTGTGTTCTTTCTTAAGACAGCATCACCCACACTTAAATGCATATCTTATCTAAGAGTATAATTAACCGAACCCCCAAGGGATTTTTTTTTTTTTTTTAAAAAAAAACCGAATCAATCGCGGACCACCATGTGTCAGTGAAGTCTGCGAACAGTACAAGAACCCTTTAAGAGCATCTCTTAATTATGAGTTTTAGAAGTGATTCTTAAGGGTTTTAGTGGACCCCACCCATTAAGAATCCGTTAAGAACTTCTTCTTAATCATCCTCTAACAAGTCACGGTTATAACTCCCGTTGGCTTGGCTTTATTGTTTATATATATATACATATATATTGTAATAAATAGGACCGACCATCAACAATACAACTAGGTACATGCCATCGTCTTCTTTTGAGCTTCAGAAGGTAACTTTACGTTAGTGGCCAAACCAATAGCTTCAAGAAACTTAATGAGATACCAAGTAACGTCGAGCTGCCACCATTCGAGTCCATGCCTAGCCGAGAACTCAAACGCATGATGATTGTTATGCCATCCTTCGCCAAATGTTATAATCGCTACCCACCTGATTAATCCGATCCCCAATCTATTAATTCTTATTGTTATTATTAGCATGTTAATGAGATATGTATAGTAAAGACAGTACCAATTGTTTCTGGAGAAGTCAGGTGTGTTCCAAGCTCGTGTTCCCCATATATGGGAAACTGAATTCACCAGAAAAGTCCCGTGGAACCGAACCATATTCGCAACACCCTGATATGTGTTACAAATTTTCTTATTATTTCACGTTTACCTTCAAAATAACATTTTCTCATGCTAAATTTTTCCTCGACATCCATACTATCGTCGGTTATAAATCACTATATATAGGACCATATCAACAACATTATTATACACATATAGACTATACTATGTTACATGCAATACTATTAATTATACTAATATCGGGCTTTCTTTTTGCAGTATATAGTGATCCATAAAACTCATCACTCCTTATTTGCCCCACTCCAATGTCTAAAACGAACTATTACATTATGTACTAATTATTAATAATATAACGATATAGCTCAATTCCCATTAATACACGAAAGAGGTGTCCTTACGATTCCCCAGACCAGGAAGGGCATGCGTCCACAGTAATAGAGGAGAAAGGCAAAAGCCATCTCATGCAAAACTATGGTTCGCTGAAGGAACTTATAGAAGGGCTGCCTCACAAGATCATTTGCATTCTCCTGTCCACCACACTGCATGCATGTATCCACTAATTTAATCAGGGCCAGACCTGACTAGGTCTCTGTTAAATCGAAGATTAGTTGGATTTTTAACAATTGACCATCAATGAGTTTGTTCACTATAATAGTCCTGATTGGTAAGGACTTTCACTTTGGTTTATAACTTTAGAATTTTGGTTGTAGGGAATTTGGCTACAAAAGCTTTAACGATTAGTTTAAGTGTTTATTAAATTAGATTGGTCGTTGAAAATGTAGAGGTTGTGAAGAGTATTTAAATATTTCATTAAAAATATTAAATTATCTAATTTATTAAATTAGAGTCTATGATTTTTTTATGTGTGATATTTTTATTTGGACTATCTATTAGAAGGTTAATTAAAATATACACAATTTAACTATAATATCTTTTAATATCTTAATCTAAAGCAACCAAACAATTTTTTTTAAAAAAATCTAACAATATCTTTTTAGAATCTTTTTAAAATTTATTTTCTTAATTAATTAATATAAATTATAATAATCACTAAAATATAATTATAAATTAACATTAATTCAGTTTTTATTTTAAAACAAAAATTTTTAAAAGTATAAAATATGTTAATTATATTTTACTGAGAATTACAAAATAAAATAATTATTTTCAAAGTATATTTTTAAAAAAAAAATTTGTTAGAAAATTAAGGTTAAGGTTAGTAGGTGAAAGTCACACATTTAAAGTTAGATTTGGTATAAACTTTTCGCTATCAATTCATATACAAATACTTATATTAGGTATTCGGAGTTCTATGACGACATACGATTCTTCTAAAAAGTAGAAACAACAAACTTAAACGATCTATAAAGTAAAATAAATGTTTAACTATAAAAATGAAACATAACGGCACATGGCGCGGGTTATATTCTAGCATTATATTAATATTGAAGAGTTAAACATATATGACCATAAAGATAGTACAATATCTCAAAAGAATAAGAAAAATAATGTTTAATTTGTTAAACCTAATTTATAATAAAGTTGTTACAGAATTAAATAGAAATCTATAGTTATATGAAGAAGAAAAAATGTTTTAAAAGAAAGAGAAAAGAAACAATTGTAAGAGAGAAGCTAAAAGTTAGAATGGTTTAGACACTTTTTGATGATTAATTTTTGAAAAAGCTTTAATTATATAAAAAAACTTCAAAGATTTTTAATCCCATAAAACCTTCAAAATATCAACATCACTCGGCACTCGGTTTGACCATTTAATACCTTTTTGAGGATGGAACCGGTATCAAATATCCAATTAACGTGACTAAACCAAAACCCTTGTGTAGGGCTATGTGGATCACGTTGTGTATCACAATGCTTATGATGGTACCGATGGTTGCTTACCCACTCTATAGGGTCTCCCTGCACTCACAAAATTTTAAAAACTCGAGTGCATTTCTCTTAATATTTATAACGTTCAAATCAAATAATCATCTTACGAAAGTCAAACCTGATAAGCCATAACACCACCATAAGCAAATAGATACTCGAGCCATTTCGGTAGATCGAAACTTCGGTGAGAAAGATTGCGGTGATAACACAAAGTGATGCAGACTCCATTGATGAAAACGAACCAAAGGAAAACCCGAAAAACCGACCAACTGAAGTGAAACGGAGCCAAGAGGCTCAGCAAATGAACCCCAACGACTTTGACTAACCTACACACATCCCAATAGTTCCAACTCCTTTCCCAAACTGCCCTCTTCTTTCTGACCACCACAACCTCCGACAATGGTATCCTCCAGGAACTCTCGACCTGATCTTGTTTATTATGAACAGCTACGAACGTGTGTTTCTTACGAAACACAGCTACTCGTTGTTTGAAGGAAAATGAGTTTGTTGAGGTAGCATGTGTGTGATAAGTAAAGAAGGCATTGCTGTTAGTGGTTTTAACAAACAATGAAACCGGAGAGAGCTGTTTGAGAGTTATAGGTATAGATACCATGGGTTCAGGTTCTCAAAGTTGATGATGCCTTTACCTGCATACCCAGTGTGCTACTAGATATATACACATGACTGAAAGTAGGGGTGGGACGGACCGGATATCCGGAGTATTTTAGGATATCCGGATCTGGATTCGGATTCGCCGGATCCGTGACTTTAGTATTCGGATCCGGATCCGCGTCTTCCGGGTATCCGGACTTCGGATATCCGTCTAGATATTGTGATATCCGCGGATATCCGGATTCGGATCCGGATCCGTAAAAATAATTAAAAAAAAAAAAAAAAAATATTTTAAAAATAGAAAAAAATCTAAAAATAAAACATAAATTAAATATTTATACAAAATTTATGAATATATCTTTGACATATAATATTAGTAAAATTTAAATATAATATTAAAAAGATATTTTATGTATAAATACTAATATATCAAATATAATTATTAATAAAATTAAAAATTTAATATATTTTAAAAACACGGATCCGGATCCGGATATCCGGACCTAAAAATTAAGATATCCGGATTTGGATCCGGTTTAGACGGATCCGAAATTTTACTATCCGGATTCGGATCCGGGCACTCCGAATATCCTATTTTCGAAGCAGATCCGGGACGGATCTCGGATCGAATCCGGATCCCGGATAATACGTCCCAGGCCTAACCGAAAGTTATCCCTTGTTTTACGCGGGTAATATAACAAAGTACAAAATTAAAACTAAAGATCAAATATATAATTGACCAACTATATAGCATAAATGTATAGTTGGCAAAAAATATATACAGTCAAATATTAATTATTGTTTTCACTGAATGTAATGCATATTGAAGTTAATACTCTTTCCGTCTAAAAATAATAATTTTTAATACTTTCAATGCATATTAAATATACAATAAATATTTATAATTAAAAAATTATTTAATTTATTTATACACTTTCCAATTTTCATCAGTAAATAATATTAAATTTGTTCAAATATTCTTAGTTAATATTTTAAAAATATACAATTCATCAATATTAATTAATAAAATGTATGGATAACCTATTAAAAAGTGATTTGCAATATAGTACAAGTGAAACCAAAACAAAAAAAAATCATGAACTGATTATAGTTTTGATTAAACAAGTATTTCTAGTTTCCAAAAATTAACAAAATGGTTATTGCAAGCAATAAACTTTATAAACCAAGTAACCAGACGTGGAAGATTATTAGGTGTGGACGGAGAATAAAAATTTGATAACGAAGCTGGTTAGCCATACTAGTTATGACCCATGTAGTTGTTAAGGACCGGTCTTGATGCACAACGAAGATATGATGAGCTCTATAAATAAAAGTGATTGTACCCCCTCAATTCCAAGTATATGATGATATATAAGGAACGGTTTAAAATATTAAATTGACAACATATGTTATCAAAGAGTTATTATCTTATTGTTCACTTGTCTAGAAAGTACTCTATGAAAAATTATATTTGAATTAGAGTATTGAAAGAAAGGATGAAATATTGAAAATAATTTAGGATACCGTGTTATCAAATGCGAGTGTAACGAATTTGTTTGAAATAAGCATCACACACAACTCATCACGTGGATAAGTGACTAAAATAGGTCTGGGCGTTTCGGATATCGGTTCGGTTCGGATATTTTAGGTATCGGGTAATTCGGGTAGGGGGCTAGAGGAACCATTTACTACTTGGCTTATTTTCAGTTCGGTTCGGTTCGGATAGTTTCGGGTTCGGTTCGGTTCGGATAGTAAAACTAAGAACCAAGAAGTACCCTAAAAAACTCGGTTTGCATTTGGTTTCGGTTCTGGTTCAGTTAGTTCAGGTTAAATATCAAATATTTTGGGTAAAATGTTGAATAATTAATATAATTCAAATAAAAATCTTAGATATTTCAGATTAATTTGGATATTTCAGATAATAATATTTAGATACTTTCGAATATTTTTGGGTAGTTCGGATACTTTATAATAATTGAGTTTTTTTCAATTATTTTCGAATATTTTTAATAGATCTTTAAATTATAAATATATATTGAGGTATGTTATATGTATATATAACTAATATTTTATATTCGGGTATCTGTTCGGTTTTTGGTTTGGTTCCGGTGCGGTTATTTCGGATATAGAAATATAAAAACCATCAGGTATTTGAGGGTTCCGGTTCGACTCTGGATTCAGGTATTTCGGTTTAGTTCCGGTTCGATAATTCTGTTCCGGTTATTTTGCCCAGGCCTAGACTAAAATATGGGAAAAATCATGCAATAGTTGTAGAATCAATAAACAGATATTTTTAGTCCCCACAATTTACTCACCGGCCATTGCAAGCAATGGGACCTAAAGATTTAATGAATGGAGGTAGGAGTTTCATTAGATGTGACAGGACTGGGCGTTACACTATAAAACAAGTAGAGTTTTCGAATAATTCAGACAAATTACAAAGAACATGAGTTTCTACTCTATGTTGTCGATTTCATGTGACAGGACTGGGCGTTACACTATAAAACAAGTAGAGTTTTCGAATAATTCAGACAAATTACAAAGAACATGAGTTTCTACTCTATGTTGTCGATTTCCACTTTCGAACAAAGAGGTACAACACTACTAATGTTCAAAAAATCGCTAGACAATAACGGCATTTAATAGAGTATTAGTGACTAGGCAGATTATTCAAAGCCTAGCGTTAACGTATTATTGATTTATTTTATATATATATAATTTATATAAAATATTTTAGTTTTTAAATAAAAATATAAAATTATTGTGAAAAATTATCAAAATTAGATATGCAAAACAAAAGAAATTAGATAAATTTACGGATTTGTACTAATATTATTGCTTATAACATATTTATATTAATTTAGAACGTTTTAACTAATTTTAACTAATTTCGAATCATTTAAATCGATTTGAATAGTATAAATCGGTATAAACTGGGTTTTAGAAAAATCTTTTCGGATAAGACCGAGTTGCCACCTAGGTCTAGGCGCCACCTAGACTGATTTTTATCTCATGTCTTTCTCACTAATTTATTTTGTTTTTGCAGGTTTTTCATTACATGGTTATCATTTTCACTCCTTTAAAAGTATATCTATAAATCATATTTTTTTTCATTTGGTAGCCTCTTGTTGCTTAAATCTCTTACCTTTTGAAAACTCTTTTTTTTTAAAAGTTCTTACCTTATTTTTGAAGCTTTTCAATGTTTTGAAACAATTTGAATGCTTTTGAATATGCAAGTTTTTCAAATCCAAAACTGACTTGGAAGACTTTCAGAGAAGTTTTCTAGGAAGTCTTCTAACAATTAATGTATTAGAAAACTTCTAAAATTAATATATAAAAATGTATATGTATTTTTAGTTATAATATTTAAATTTTAAATTTGTAAACTCCTATGACATAGCTCGAATTCACACCCACTCACATGAAGAGCTTGAGCTCCACAATAAGCAAACAAGTACTCAAGCCATTTAGAAAGCTTGAAGCTTTTATGTGATAGATTTCTATGGTGATATCTCTTGATTTTAATAAGTTTTATATTTATTTTTGACTTATTATTATCATTCTAGGTTGCATTTAGATCTTTATATTGCATTTGCATACATATTTACATGTGATAGGGTTTGGAATGCACAATTGAAAGTTTATGGCGAAAATAGAGGGTTAAATTGCATATTATGGAAGTTTGAAGCTTTTTAGAAAGCTTGAAGCTTTTATGTGATAGATTTCTATGGTGGTATCTCTTGATTTTAATAAGTTTTATATTTATTTTGGCTTATTATTATCATTCTAGGTTGCATTTAGATCTTTATATTGCATTTGCATACATATTTGCATGTGATAGGGTTTGGAGTGCACATTTGAAAGTTTAGGGCGAAAATAAAGGGTTAAAGTGCATATTATGGAAGTTTGGGGTTAAATATGATGGTAACAAAAGACTAGGGACCAGGGTTGCAAATTCTAAATACTCGCCTGGGCTAAATTATACAATTGGAACTTTTGGGTTGATATACGAGGACGTTTCTGAGCATTTGATAATATTGGGGTCAAATCGTAATTAGCAAAAGGATTGAATACCCAACGTGTAAATAGTTAAGAGTTGGCCATTGTTGCTCTCACTAACTTCTTGTTGGGTCTCTGTCTATCAATTTTTAGAACATTGTTATATTATGTAATTTAAAATAAAAGAAATTAATTAAGCATTATTAGAATTTCCGTAATTCCAACATTGAATACCATAAATTATTATTTTTATTATTATTTAAATTATTTCGGAACTGATATTAATTATTTGTAGTTTTACTTTTTATTTTTAGATCAATTTAAAATAAAGTATAACTAAAAATCATTAACAAAGAAAATTAGAATATTATTTTAAATTCATCAATGATCGACACATAAGCAAAAATCACTTAGATAACCTCTCATTTAATATATATATATATATGATTTTTATTTCATGTGCTCTTATAAAAAAAATTGATAAAATGGTTTTGGAAGCCATAATAAATAGTTTTAGTTTTTTTTGGAAAACTTTATATTTGATTTATAAATCATATATGGATATTATAAAACATTGATAATTATTATAATACTTTATAAGTGCATATAATTCTCTCTATAAACATATGAAATTATTAATATTGATTTCTGTTAAAAAAGAATTATTCATTATTTTATATAGTTTATAAATATAAATATAATTAATCAAACATTATTACTCTTTTTATAATTTTGAAAATTAACTACCATAATTACTGTTTATATATAAGAATAAAAAACTATTTATATTGATTTCTGTTAAAAAGACTATTCACTATTTTTAATAGTTTGTAAATATAAAAGAATTGACTAAACATTATTACTCTTTCTATAATTTTGAGAATTAGTTAACATAAATTATTTTATGCTATTATTTATTTTATTTGGAAAGTGATATTAATTGGTTATAGACTTAATTTTTGTTTTATATCTAATTAAAATACATTGACCAATCACATTATAACAATTTTTTTTAAAGTTCGTCAATGATTGACACGTAAGCAAATGTCAATATAAATATACAATATAATTTAGAAATATTACATAAAATATATATCATAATACTAAAATAAATACATATACAATATAAAATTAATAAGTAAATATACGATACACATTAAAAATATGTGTGAAAAAATTATATTAAAATAAATAATAAATAATTATACAATATAAGAAACATAAATATTACATTAAATATCTATCGTAATATTACCATTGATATGAAATCAAGAAAATTAGAATAAGTAAATATATAATTTAAAAAACAATAAATTATAAGTAAATATATAATATAAGAAATGAAAAAAGTATTTTAACATCTATTTGAAAAGTGTATACTTTTATATTTTATTAATTGCAAATATTTTTATAAGTAAATATACAATATAAAAATAAATAATAAGTAAACATTCAAAATAAATAATAAGTAAACATTCAAAATAAGAAATAGAAATATTACATTAAACATTTAATAATATTATCAATTGATATAAAAGAAAGAAAAATAGAATAAGTAAATATATAATATAAGAAAAAATAAACAATGATTAAATATACAATTTTAGAAATAAAAAATAAAACTAAATTAAACATCTATCTGAAAAATATATTGTAAAATAAATAAGCAGTAAATATCAAATATATGAAATAGGAATATTACTTTAAACATCTATCGTAATATAGAATAAGTAAATATAAAATATTTGAAAAATAAATAATATGCAAATATACAAAATAAAAAATAGAAATGTTACATTAAACATCTATCGTAATATTATCATTTAACTTACAAACAAGAAAATTAGAGTAAGTAAATATACAATATAAAAATATATAAACATACAATATAAAAAAAATATTACATTAAATATCTATCATAATATTAGAATAAATAAATATACAAAGGCAAAAGATAAATAATAAATAAATATATAATATAAGAAATAGGAAAACTATATTAAGCATCTATCTGAAAAATGTATAGTAAATATAAGTATTACATTAAACATCTATTATAATATTACCATTTGATATAAAAGTAAGAAAATTAAAATAAGTAATTATATAATATAAGAAAAAAATAAATAATAAGTAAATATACAATATAAAAATATTTATATAGTTAACATTTGAAAATCAAAATAGTTATGCGCGTAGCGCAGATTTACCCTTAGTAGTTTTTGTTAAAAGATGTAAATATTAATATATACCCCTAGGATTAATTAATCTATATTTAGTGTTTAAAGTTACGGGGTGGAGTTTTGGAGGTGAGGTTTAAAATTTTTTTAAAAAAAATAAATCTTAATTTTTTTCAAAATAAAAAAGGTTATTTCAGTTTTTTTTTGTCTTGAAAACTATTTTGATTACAAAAAAAAATTATTTGAAAGAATTATCCATTACGGAAACACAAAAAAAGAAGTACAAAACCCTTTTTGAGACATTCATAGCGCCAATTGTACAGTTTTTGATTCTGGTTATAACCAAATAGTTTTTTTACAATCAGTCGCTAGTCAATGCCATTCTTTGTTTCTGAGCTTCTGAAGGCAGCTTAACATCAGTTGCTAAACCAATAGCTTGGAGGAATCTAACGACATACCAAGTCATATCAAGTTGCCACCATTCTAAGCCATGTCGAGCTGAGAACTCGAAAGCATGGTGATTGTTGTGCCATCCTTCTCCAAATGCTAGAGCTGCTACCAACCTGAAACATCATAACTCAGATTAAAATTATCTATAAAGATATATGATCAATAAAGTTATTAAGAAATTAGATGATAAGCTTTACCAGTTGTTCTTAGACAAATCTCCAGTGTTCCAAGCTTGTTCCCCCCATACATGACACGCTGAGTTCACTAGCCAAGTTATATGATACACCCATACTATTCTTACACCCTGCAATCCCCAAAAGAAAAAAAAAAGAAAAAACAATAAAGATTAGAAACGTAAGGGACAAGAATGTAGTTTCACTTGTAAGTTATTACACAGTCACGAGAAGAGCATGAGCTAGAGACCTTTCGTACAAGAAACATAACATTTTTACTTATGGTTCTGTTTTTGTTCAACTAACACAGCTGGCATGGTCTCTAGCTCCAACGTATTTCCCTAAAATAGCAATCTCCAAAATATAGAGTAAAAAATAGAGAAATGCTATTTCTTCCTCTATAAATAGAGGAAAAAATAGAAATCTCTATTATAGAGGAAGAAATAGAGGTGGGTTTGAGCAATTTCACCTCTAAATGCTATTATAGAGGTGAAAATAGCAATGGGTTGGAGATGCTCTAAGTTCCACTAAGTGACAAACAAATTGATAAGCACCAGAGCCGGCCCATGGCTACTTTTGTGGGGTTTTGAACTCTGGTTAGAAGAAGAAAGAATATAACTTTTAGATTTTACCACTAGACTAAAGAAAAGTTTTAAAAATTGTAGCTGAAAATATCTTTATAATAAAAAGGCTAGAAACGACTGCTTATTTGGCTTGGCCAAGGGCCGGCTCTGATAAGCACACACAAACTTAACAGTGATAGATTCAAAATGAACATACCATCCCCCAAACAACGAAGGGGAAGCCTCCCATTGCGTATAAAGCAAGAGCTAGAGCCACTGGATGCCAAATGTAGGTGGATCTAAGGAACTGATAGAATGGCTGCTTCTCTAAATCCCCAACATTATTAGGCTCACCAACCTTGAAACATCAAAAAAAAAAACACAACAAGAACATGTTCTGAGACAAGATTTAGTAATGACCAAGAAAAAAAACAAAGCCTTACCCTTTGCGTGATAGTATTGGCATCAAACATCCAATTCATGTGACTGAACCAAAACCCATCAAGTGGGCTATGAGGATCTCTGTCTGAATCACAGAACTGATGATGGTACCTATGTGTACTCACCCAATCAATAGGGTTCCCCTGATAGAAAACAACACAACATCAGTTCCACCGACCAAACTACATTATAATCAAAATCGATGAAAGACTTCAAATTCACCCACTCACCTGAAGAGCTTGAGCTCCACAATAAGCAAACAAGTACTCAAGCCATTTAGGAAGCTTGAAGCTTTTATGAGAAAGATTCCTATGGAAAGACAGAGTAACACCCAGAAGACCTGTAACGACATAGAGACCAAAAGCAACCGAAACGGCTCTCCAGTTAAACTGAAACGGAGCCAACAAGCTAAGCACATGCATTGACAACACCACAGCAAGAGCTCCAAAGTCCATAGGCGACCATTCTCTCTCCCACAAAGGGACCTTATCCTTCTTCTTCTTCACCATCACGTCAGAGAGCATTATCCTTCTGTAATCTCCCGAGTCCGTCGCCCCCGCTGATGCGGTGACATCTCTCTTCAGACCCTTTTCAGAGAATGCGGAAACGAGGCTCGGGAGCTTGAAAGGAGCGAGCTTTTGGCTGTGTGTGAATGAGATTCTGGTGAAGTTTAAGGACGGCAGTGTGGTTAGTATTCGTGGAGATGAAGAAAGGCGAAAAGGTTTGGACTTTGTTAAAGGAGAAGTCAAAAGAGAAGACATTGTCGATGTGATAGTCGAGAGAGGAAGAAGAAGACAGGTTCGGTGCATGTATAAGACAGGTTCTGTCTTTTTGTATGGGCAACACAAGTAGTGTAGTGTTGTAATGACAAAGACGTGCAAGATCTCATCTTTGTGGTTCACTTGAAGTGAACTAATTTTATTGTCTTTTCACTGATACGCGCTTGTCTTTATTGGAAGCTTAGGGCATCATTATCCCTAGAACCACATTAGGGGTTCTTAATTTATTTTTATTTTTTGCTGTTTAAAAAAAAAAAAAAAAAAATTAAAATCGAACCAATCACGGACCGCCACGTGTCAGTGGGACCCGTAAACAGTGTAAGAAACTCTCTAAAATCGGTTCTTATTTAGTAGTTTTTAAAAGCGGTTCTTGTACTGTTCATAGGTCCCACACGTCAGTGGGGCCCGCGAACAGTGCAAGAAACCCTCCTAAGAAATCCGGATAATCATGCTCTTACAAATCACCAAATACAATTGTTTTTTGTGAATTTCCCTTGTTGGGCTTAGATTGGTTACCCTTTAAATGGGCTTATAGTTTTGGCCCATTCCAAGGGAGGGAGATGTTCCAACAATTTAAACAAGATATTTCTCTCTACGTGACTTTCAAGTTTTTTGTTTTCATCTGGTGAGGAAAAATCTTGAAGATATTTGTATTTGTGGTGCCAAAGAATCCTTATCTTAAAATCATATATCAACTACTCTTCCTTCTACCATCCAGAAGAGCTTCTCATCAGATCTGTTCCAATGGCTGCAGCTGCTAACACCGCCGCTATTTTCGCCTCTCCTTTGCAGCCTTTGTCCTCTAAAAGCAGTTTTTGTAAGTCCTTTACACTCAACATATGTAATTCTATACACTACGCTCTATAGCATCAGTAACTGAAGCTTTTTGAATAATATATGTAGTGTACAGTTCAACGGTTAGTCCACTACAAAGGAGATTCACAACGAGGAAGCTTGATCTCCAAGTAAAAGCTGTTGCCACGACTCCTGCAGCCCTCGAAGAGATCAAAGAGTATGACCCTTCTTAGCTCTTCTTATTACTTTTGGTCTATATAACTGTAGATTAGTATAAATTAACATATAGTTCATGGTTGATTAATTCTGCAGATATAAGCTTCCTTCATGGGCAATGTTTGAGATGGGGAGAGCTCCAGTGTACTGGAAAACCATGAATGGTCTTCCTCCAACCGCAGTAAGTTTTCCTAGCCATTGCTAAGCTAAAAGCTAACTCTTTTAACTCAAACTTCTTATAAAACTTTCTTGAATTAGGGTGAAAAGTTGAAACTTTTCTATAATCCAGCTGCAACTGAACTCACTCCTAACGAGGACTATGGTGTTGCTTTCAACGGTGAGTTTCTCATACAACATTTGATCAACTTGTATTCAAAATTTGTCACAATGAGTTGCACAATCTAGTTACAACTTTAGTAAAACAAATTTAAACAAATTGGAAGTCTATATATATATTCATATATATTAACTCAAATTTTTTTTTGAAGACCCAAGATCAATTTTTCATCTGGATATGTCTATGACCGGTTCTGGTTTTGGTATAAGTTTGGTTAGCAACCTAATTTTAATACATCTCATCAGTCATGGGGTTTAGTCCACTAATTACTGGCTGGCGAGTAACTTGTTGTCATTTCCAAATGAAATAAGTGGGACGCTACATCCTTATGGAATAATTAACAAAAAAAATGAGACTGAATGATTACCAATGGTACAGGAGGTTTTAACCAACCAATCATGTGTGGTGGGGAACCAAGAGCAATGCTTAAAAAAGATCGAGGCAAAGCCGACTCTCCCATTTACACTATGCAGATTTGCATTCCTAAGCACGGTCCGTTTTTTACATAATCAAATTCAAAGCATTATGTGACAAAAATAGTTACAAGAAGTATATAGTTTGATATTTTTGGTTTGTTCGTATGAATCAATTTCAGCTGTGAATTTGATATTCTCGTTCACCAATGGTGTGGATTGGGATGGTCCATACAGACTTCAGTTCCAAGTCCCTAAGAGATGGCAAAACAAACCTATTGAGTTCTTCAATGAGGTATTGTTTTACTTTAAGTTATATTATTTCTGCTTTACCAATGTATATTTATATCAATTGGTGCAAAATAGGGTCTAGCGAATGAGTTGAGCCAAGATGGAGCCTGCGAGAGAGCTATATTTCCTGACTCGAACATTGTTGCCACACGGTGCACAATGATTGCCAACTTAACGGTCGAAGGAGTATGTTTCTCATTAACTATATATACTACAAATCGTTTGTTTAGAATATACTTTCTAACATTTAAAATTTTGACCTTGTGAATGAGTGTCAGGGTGATAGATGCAATCTGGATCTTGTTCCTGGGTGCATGGATACAAATTCAGAACACTTCAACCCGTTGGCTAATGTAGATGATGGTTCTTGCCCTCTCGAGTTATCTGATTCTGATGAATAGAACCAATCTTTATTCATGTAAATATATAAACACATATATGTTAATATCAGTATTTGAATTTGAATATGTATACATGTGGTAATTGACTACGATAAGTGTCACTTGTTGATTAACACTTAATTATACTCTCTCCGTTTCTAAAATTATGATTTTCTATAATGTTTTCACATATCAATAATACAATAAACGTTTATAATTAAAGTTAATATTTGTTTTCACTATACGTTTTTTTCAATAACTATCAACCAGTAATATTTAATCAATTCAAATATTCTTAAGTAATATTTATTAAAAATATAAAAAAATATCTTAAAATATAAAAACTATTTTTATGGAACAAGAATTTTTTTTTTACATTCCGGAATGGAGTGAATATAAGAACTTTACACTTTGGTTATCTCTCTTTTTAGCCACCTAATATTAGTAAATTTGATGTAGTTATTAGTTGAACTAACATATTTAATGATTAAATACACTATTATATTGGAGAATTTTCTCAACAACAAAAAAAAGACAAAATCAATAGATTATGATATGTTGCTTTCCCCTGGACCAAACTAGTAATGATCATGGATTGTTGTACCTGTCCCGTTAACTTATACGAAAACCATCTTCACCAACCAATGGAAAACAAAACATGTAGCACCAAAAATGGTGAAGAAGCACATTTAATATATTCAATGCCTTATCTTTAGGTATCATTAGATTTAGGCTCTGATCGATTGGCAAATTACGCAATGCCCGTATGATCGAATGATTTTGCATTTTTGAATACTTTCGTACATATATAAAGAATGTCACAGAATCACCATTCAGTCGAATATAATGATTTTTTTGTGCTTTTATCTGTTTTAGTTATAATTTTTATCAATTATATGACAATGTTTTTACTAAGTTGTAGAGCCTATGAATTTCGGATAGACTCACATGTAACTCCTAAGATTTAATTGAATGAAATAGTCGTAGGAAGACCAACAAGAAACTCCTATAACTCACAATAACGTACACATTTAGTTAGGTTCAACTTATTAGCCACCGAATATATTCGGTTGACCAAAAATTGTGCCAAAAAAAAAGTTGACCAAAAAAAACATATAATTAAAGTCATCTTGAAAGAAACAAAATGTAATTCATTAGACTTCAACTAAATTAAATATATTCAAGTTCAAGTAAAACATTTTAAAAGAAAACAAAAAATTAATTGACTAGCGAGTCTTTAGAGATCAAACTAAAACCATTTGCTAAATTGTGTCTCTTGCTCATCATCTCTTCGTACTTCCCGGCCAACGAGTCAAACAGGATCCCGGCGCCAACTCCGACCGCAAGATCGATCGTGTAGTGACCTCTCGTCCCGAGCAGCCTGACCGATTGTAATACGTTGAGGATGTCAAAAAGCATCGCTAGTCTCAACCTCTGCATTCTCCTCATGTCCAAGGATGCGATCATTGAACCAGCTACATGACCAGAATAGAAGAGGAAGAATGAGACATTTCCCACCGGAAAATCGACTCCTGATCCTAAAAAATCCTGTAAAAAAGAGTCACATAATTACCTTCTATCATTCTTTCATTGAACATAATAAAAGAAAAAAAAAAGGTCAACAACTGTATGTGATTTATGTCCACTCAATCATCCCGTGAACCTTTTTTTGATAGATAGGAAAAAAAAAGGTTCGGTACTCGGTAGCAAACAAAACAAAACAAAACAGTTAATACAATCCACTATAAATTACCCTCCCACACTACAAATTACTCCTTTCATATCGACATAAGTGTTATTCAGGATTCCAATATACATTTTGACATAATAAATAATATAACCCTATAGAAATATATAGTATAAATTCATAAATCAATTGTTTTTTTTGGTTAGAGAAATCTTTGTTTTGTAAAATAATACTTTTTGTTTAGTTGTCCAGATTATCAAAATATTTGGGGACTATAAAATTACAACTATTTTCTATGCGGTAGTGGCCAAGGGAGAATCACACGCCCAACAATATCTGGAGACTTTACAAAACTACGTCTCTCTTTTGGTATCTATAAATCATGTTTTTTAGAGTGTTATTATTGTAATAAGATAGTCTTTTATTTATATGTGTAGTCTTTTCAAAGAGAAAGTGAGAGAGACGTGAAGAGTGGGGTACCTGTGGGAGAGGGAGCTGAGTAGAGTAACCAAGAATGCCGCGACAAGTGAACATGAAGCAAGCAGAGATAGTGGCTCGTGGTCTTCCTTCCATCAACCATGTCCATACAATATACGTCGTTTGCATCGCTACAAACACCTGTCCCCACCATCCACCAATATTAAATAGTTTAAAGTACAAAATCGAATCTAACCAATCACTTTCTATTGCATGTGATCATGTCCCCAACTCATCACCATGTGTCCCTTTGTGTTGGGTTTAAACTTTAAAGTTAAAAGCAATCTATTCTATTATTGTACTACTTCGTTATAAAGAAAACAAACAAACAAACCAAACAGATGTTAAAAATAAGATTAGTGATATTTTCATAGCTGACATTACGCTTCGACATTGGATTCTCGGGTCGGGTTCATATCTCGGGTCGGGTTCATATTGGATCTTGTCGGATCCAGGTCTTTTAGGTCTTAGATATTTAAATTCAATAAGGTATTAAAATTTATCGGTTCGGGTCATATCAAATTTGGATCGGTTCGGATCATAGATAGTTGGACCCAATAAGTTAAATAGAATTTATTGGATCGGATTCGGTTCGGTTCTGGATCGGCTTATGTTCGGGTTCTATCTCGTAAGACCCAAAAAAAATATCAAAAAATATTTAAATACCTAAAATCTTACCTAAAGACAAGAGAAATACATGAACTTTTATCCGATTATCAAAATTATATTTTTGAAAATTTAAAATGTTACTAGAAACCCAAAACCATATCCAAAAAATCCAAATCCAGAACTTAAAAAAATATACATAATACCAAAAATATACTAAAACACTCATATATACCTAATATATACTAGAAGTTTTGAATATTTCAGATACTCCATCGCGTTTTATATTCGGGTCGGGTTGGATTCAAGACCCATGAGTCCTCCACAACAAGACCTAATAGGGTAAAAAAATTGGTTCGATTTGTACCGAACCGGGATTTTTCGGATCGGTTTCGGGTCGGATCTTCAGATCCGGGTAAAATGCCTAGACCTCTCAGAGATTACAGTAAATACAGTTTGCCAACTAATTATCTACTAAACACCATTCAACTCTTAGGAAATATCATTGCATGATACCATGGACAGCAAAACTCCAGCTGGAAAATAAAATACCACACAAAATAAAGCAAAAGATCTGAGATTTATGTATATCCATCACTAACCCCACCTATTTTATTTTGAATAAATCAATAGTATATTATAACGAATTAAATGTCAAAGAAAAAAAAACAAAAAGTTAGGTGAGGCATAAAGAATTAAAGATAATCATTAAATATAGTTCTTAACCTAAATTAACTAAGACGACATACCGTGTTTAGAGCCGCTAAAAGGGTGTTAAGATCCGGTGAACTCGCCAAGACGCGGTTCAGGGAGCGCGTGGCCACAAACCCAATATCGAACGGCTCAGACTTCGCCGGAACCATCTGGAGCGTGTACTCAACGCCCATAAAGAACAGAACTCCGACCGCAAAGAAACACGGTATCCAATGGAATCTCGCCACGTAGACAGCATCACGCATGGTCCATGTCAGAAACGACGCCTTGATCTTCCCTCCTCCTCCGTTACCGTTAGTGTAGCAGTCGTCGGTTTTCTTGACAACCTTCTCCATTGAACCGTCAAATGCCACGCCGTTAGTGTGATTTCCGTTAGATCTGCGACGGAGAGGGACGATGGTATTAGTTGACATGACCGTTAAGTTTAACGGAGGGGAACATTTTTTTAGGTTCAGAGAGATGTGTTATATAAGAGATATGAGGCGGAGATTACAAAGGAAGTATTGTTGCTTATATTATAAACTGTGAAGAGGAATATTTGTTTGGGCTACAAAAACTCATACGAAAACGATGAGTATGAGATGAGGTTTGAGAGCGACGTTTACGCAAGTCTTTGCTATTTTCTCATCTCTCTTTGTTGGGCTTTACTTGTTGTTCTTTTTATATGTCAAGTTAAGTATAATATTTTACACGAGAAACACACACCAAAAGATAGAGAAGAGTAGGTGATTCTCCTCATTACCATTGTATAATATAACTAGTTTTGTTCAGACTAATAGAGGTGTGTATTAACAACGTGTATATTCCTTTAATTCAAGATTATGGAAAGATTTGCTGCTTTGTTGAATAAGGACTAGTTTATTTCATTGAGAGATTATATGATTCCCTTCTTCTTTCACATTTTTTAAGATAACTACTGCACGTCTCTCCATAATAGTGTAGTTGTTGGAAACATAGAAGAAGACATTTAGTTTGTTACATGTCGGTTTAGCACCAACTATTTGAGAAACTGAATTCAAATATAAGAGTATTAACTTTCTAAAATCATATAACTACAGTAGGTTTCGTATATTTATAGTAGATGTTGGACATAATTATTCATTAGGGTGGGCACATATCAAATAATACCGTAATTTTCAGTATTCGTGATTTGTTTCATATTTTAGTGATATCTAATTTTTCGATTTGTTTTGTTTCGAAAAAATACAGATATCCGGATTTTCGAGATATCCAAAAAAAAAATCCGGATATTTACGAATATTTACGGATATTACATGCACTTTGTTTAATATAAGTAAATCTAAAAAATAATAAAAAATTGTTTTCTGAAACTATATTTAACATAATATAAATTAAAAAAATAGTGAAACTATATCTTTCATAAATTTTTTAAATAATCAAATTTTCTAATAAACACACAAAGTTTTAGAAAAATTATAATTTTTATAAATATTTAATAGTCCTTTTTAATTTAATGCCTTTATACGTAATTTTATAAATAAAATTAATAAATCATATGCTAAAATAATTATTATATAAACTATACATTTAAAAATCAAAATTTAATGAATATAATGTCCAGTCTTATTATTCAGGAGAAGTCACTTTGGTTAAAAACACAATACACCAAAGGCCGGTTTCATAGCCAGGAAGAATTCATAATGTCTATTGGACAAGAGGAAACTCATATTTATTGATAAAAAATCTTGAAGATAAATGTTTTCTAATATCTAGTATATACATAAATATTTCATAGTATTTATTAATTATTAAAGGATACATTCGATTGTCTATTATAAATATAAACTCAAAATCGCAAAGATAAAACTAACCTAGTCAACCTACTTTTACAACAGACAAACATGTAAAACCAAGTTTTCACTCTTATACGGATCTTTGCTATTGATCAATAAAAACAATATTTTTAGTCTTTGGTCTCTTTTCGTAGTATCACATGAATAATCGGCTTAATTTTATTCAAACAATATGCATATAGACATGTTGTAAAGAATAAAAGAATACCGGACATGCAGCTGTGTAGAAGAATACGAATTTTTATAGATAACGATTTAATGTTTATGATAAAATATTAATTACTCAAAGGTATATATTTTAATCATTCAAAATATATGTTGATCAAGGGATGGTGATTTTGTATATATATTTTCACATAACTAGACTAGACGTGTTTGTCCAATCGTCGCCTAATTAGAACGTGTTTGTCTAATTGTGGAGCTAGGATTGGGACATTGTTGGTTTTGCTTGATTCATTGTTTCTTTTCTCAACTTTAATAAAATTCTATTAACGTACAAATAGATCTCACCATGATACAAATTTTGATTTACATTTTCATCCACCACATCCATCATTTTCCGATTTCTCTTTTCTCATGATATGACGCATCGTTTAATAATTTACAAAAAAGACTCCATTAAAACTTAAAGTGTTTATAAGTTAGACATCTTTACGAAGTTACAATAAATTGGCAGTGTGAACTGTGAATACATTAAAAAATTGTAGACAAAAAGAACATTAAACAATGTTAAAATACCCATATATACAAATCTGTAATGAACAGTCATAGCAATTTAAAACCGGCGTGTAAACACATAAAAATGGTTAAACTTAAGTCTAAACATAACAAAAAACGATTAAAATAACATTTTCAAAGTCATCGCATGTTATTAAAACTATTTATACACATGACTTTATTTCTAGCCAATAATAATTTAGACTTTAGGAAGGATGAGATATTTCGTCGTTGAGAAAATACATATACGCGTCACGCGCGTGTATTCAGATAATGATATAAATATAAGCATTGGGGAAGGAAGAGAAGAGTGTCCATATCATAATCATTCGTTAATCAGACTACAAAATCTAACTTCCACCAAAGGGAAAAAAATGGAACTAGTTGAAGAGATGGGTGACAAAAGAGTTGTGGTGGACAAAGCTTATCTCTACGAAGAAGACAAACCACTCACCGTCTGCAAAACATCTCTCTTCTACACCGGCGATGGCTTCGCCGCCTACGACTGTCACGGCGACATCATCTTTAGGGTTGATTCGTATGGACCAGACACGAGAGATAACGATGAGTTTGTCCTCATGGACGCCACCGGAAAGTGTCTCCTCACCATTAAACGAAAGGTGAAACATATATTATAACTGCTAATTAAATAAGTTGAGCCATCATAATCTCTGGTGATTACAAATAAAGTTTTTGATTAGATGGGTTTTTCTTATTAGATGAGTTTCGTAACAAAAATATATATTCATGAAACATAATTTAAAAACGAAAAAAAAACAGTAAATCAAATTTTGCAAAATAGTTAGATAAAAGTTAAGATTATATTGAATTGGGTTATAGTGGACGACTAGTCACAAATTCATGTGGAAATAGTATGTATTGAACATGGTCATTTTTGGACCGTTATCTATTACAAACCGATCAGCTGCAGTCCATAAAAACAATAGGTCGGTGTGAACAAATCCAATTGAGTGTGGATAATCATTTGGCTTGTTTGGTAAAGATGGCTATGATTTCTTGTTCTTGATAATTTGGAAAAAAAAAACCTTACATCTGAAATTTTTTGTTGAGTAAAACTTGGATGATATGATTAAAAGTGTTTGGCTAAAATTCGATAATTCATTTTGTTAAGAAAAAGGTTTCTCAAGAAATTATTTTGAGCTACACAAAATCTACTCAACTGTTTGTGTTAGCCGAGTTCCGAATGGACTCGGTCTTTACACCAAATTATTAATTTTAAGATGATACTGAGTCAACTCGTTTGTCGTTTTTGGTTTTATGTTTTTGATGAATAGAGACCAACTTTGCACCAAAGATGGGAAGGCTTTCTCGAGGAGAGATCAGACGGTCAGAAACCGATATTCAGTGTCCGAAGATCGTCTATAATCGGACGGTGCACGATGGAAGTAGAGGTTTACGATGGAACAGGAGAAGAGTACACCATAGATGGTGACTTCTCGCAACGTAGCTGTCTCATATACGACACGAATAAGAGAACTGTGGCTGAGATCAAACGCAAAGTTGACGCGTCAATGAACGTGATGTTTGGACGAGATGTGTTCACTCTCGAGATTAAACCTGGTTTTGACGGAGCTTTCGTGATGGGTTTGGTCCTTGTGCTTGACCAGATCAACGGTGATGACCCAGTTGAGATTGGTGATGAACAGGTGCACCCTTTTGTTGAAGACTAGTCTCTCATCTTTGGATTTGGACACTTGAGGCTGTGTTGTGTTGTGTATCAATGTGTAAAAACATAAATGTTTTACGTTACATAATATAGTCTGTATCTTGAAATTTGTTGACTATATGGCTATGTAATGTATCAAGTTTACTTTTTCTACCTCTAGATTTTATATGTATATCTGAAAATGTTTTAAATTTTAATTTGCAGATCTAGATTCATACGTCGATCAAATGTGTTGTAAGAGATAACAATTTGATCATACGTTATAAATATCTATAAGCTTGCTATATACGACTTTGGTTGCAATATGGTTCTATCTAACTATTCCTTTTTTTATTATTATCATACATATCAGATGTAATCACGTAACGTGTATTGTACAGTGACATGTGCTAATATCCTAATACCAAGTGGAAATTTTGTCTTGAGATTCGAGAGTGGTTCTATTTTTGGTGTAAGTTGACATAAGATCAAAGAGTGCGTAAGAATATTAATACATACTTATATAGAAGGTGGACGAATAACATTTTAAAAAGCTATTAAGTATAAGGGAATTTAATAAAGAGATAAGGTATATTCTTGACTACTTGCTCCCACTCTTATACTCTCGTATTAAATGGTATTTTAGATTTATTTTTTTTGTTTCAAAAAAATGTTATTCTACCATTTTAATGTAATTTGTGTATTAACTTATTTTTTTTATTTTTTTAAATAATTAATATATTTTTATTTAAATCATTTTTATTTTATTAATCATACATTAAATAAAAATATAATAATATATTATACGATATTTTTAATTTTCGTGAAAATGTCAAAGTGAAATTATAATAAAACGTAGGGAATATTTGGTTTGCTATCGTAATCAAAAGTTTCATACTGTTGTCAGTACACAATTAAATTAATAACATAGAGATAGTTATGTATATATTCACAACTAGGTCTGGGAGTTTCAGGTATCGGTTCGGTTCGTTTTGGGTATTTCGGGTATCAAGTAGTTTGGGTAGGGGGCTAAAGGATCCATTTACTATTTAGTTTATTTTTGGTTCGGTTTGGTTCAGATAGTTTCGGGTTTGGTTCGGTTCAGATAGTAAAACTAAGAACCAAGAAGTACCCGAAAAAACTCGGTTTTCATTTGATTCTGGTTCTAGTTCGGTTAGTTCGGGTAGTTTAGGTTAAATATCAAATATTTTGGGTAAAATATTGAATAATTAATATAATTCAAATAAAAATCTTGGATATTTCAGATTACTTTAGATATCCAAGATAATAATATATAGATACTTTCGAATATTTTTGGGTAGTTCGGATACTTTATAATAATTTAGTTTTTTTTAACTATTTACGAATACTTTAAATAGATCTTTAAATTATAAATAAATATTGAGGTATGATATATGTATATATAAATAATATTTTATATATTTGGGTATATGTTCGGTTCTCGTTTCGGTTCCGGATCGGTTTGGTTATTTCGGATATAGAAATATAGAAACCATTCGAGTATTTGAAGGTTCTGGTTCGGCTTCAGAATCGGGTATTTCGATTCGGTTCCAGTTCGGTTATTCGGTTCCGGTTATTTTGTCAAGGCCTATTCACAATCCTTGCATTACGTAAACTTGATTAATAGTATACCGGCAATAGTATACTTGCACTCATTTCTCTGATAAAGATTTCAAGACAGACCACTGTGATCTTGGGTTAAGTAGTTTTATCAAGATTTTTGGTGGTTTCACCGAAGTGTATAATTTGTTCAGATGGCCATATGTTTCTCAACTGGTTAAGCTACCAGTGGGTTTACCGGAGCTATTTCTATCTTTGATCTCATCATTTTTATTACTAAGAAGAGTTTATCATCTTTTTTTTTTGATTAATCTCGGGGTATCTCAGACCCATGAAAAAACCTAGACTAATCTTTAAGGGGAGGTGCAGCCTACGGATAGACTCTCTCTCTGAGTATTCAAATGAACCCTAAAACATGAGTTTATATCCGTGTAAGGTGACGAGGATAATTGTGACTTAGTTTCACGCAGCAGTTAAGTCGAACCTGAAACTTGTTATCATCATCTTTTTTTTCTATGAAAGGAGATGTTTTTCGGATTCTTTGTCTAGCTGTTGCTTTGGCATGTTTACCGTTTTGTTTTTTGTAGCTGTTTATACGGGTTAAAAAATGCAATTGAGACTACCTCGAATTATTTTGTAGGTGAAGACTGGCTTTCAATGTCGCACATTGTTGTTACTAATTCTCAGCTGACGTTGTGTCTAACACAGTCGATATATTCAAGCATTGTTTTGAATTCGATGTCATCGTCTCTCAAAAACTTATCTTTCCTAATTTTGATCCTATTGTAGTCGTGACAATTTCCTTTTGTGGTTGTATTCGAAAATTTTAAATTTTAATGAAAATAAAGTATCTTCCAAAAAAAGTCTAACGGCAAGAAAAAAAAGGTAACATACTCT